>CAUYUJ010003781.1:285418-305418 GCA_963575745.1 Prorocentrum cordatum | reverse complement strand
GGAGCCTGACAACAGAGGGAGGGAGGGCAGGAGGGAGGGAGGGCAGGAGGGAGGGAGGGCAGGAGGGAGGGAGGGCAGGAGGGAGGGAGGGCAGGAGGGAGGGAGGGCAGGAGGGAGGGAGCGCTTTCGCTGGCAGGAGGGAGGAGGGCAGGGGGAACGGAGGAGCCAGAGATCCGGGCGTTGCAGCGTTTTCACACCGGACATGTTGGCTCGGTCCTGGGCGCCGAAGCCCTCGCGGAAGGATCGGGCAAGACGACTGGCACTGGAAGTTCGGGTATAGGGCTCGGTGGCTACTTGTTCACGGTGTCGAAATTTTCTGGTGTCGTCGGATCTCAACGAAAAATAAAAGAGGGGGGCGCTCGGGGAGGGAGGGGGGGCAGATGAGGAAGGGGCGAGGGGGGGGATGCGGGGGAGGAGAGAGGATGAGGGGGAGAGAAGGGAGAGAGGATGGGGCGGAGGCAGGAGGCGGGGGGAGGAGGACGAGCAGAAGACTGAGGCAGGGGCGGCGGGTGAACAGAGCCCTGCACCGCCCGCGCGGCTGGCATACTCGCGCACGCTCGGGCGTGCGCCCCTGCCTGGAAGCTCAGTGCTGCTCGGCTCTCTGGCGGCGGGAGCGCCGCGTCGACCGTCGGGAGCCTTGTGCTCCGCGTGTCGCGGAGCGGCGGCCCCTGGGGCACGAGACGCCCAGCAGGCGGATAGGTGCGCCGCTCCGCGCCGCGGGGCAGACTGGCTGGGCAGAGCTCGGGGCGTTGAGGCTCAGGGGCTGAGGAGGACGACGACGACGAGGAGGAGGAGGAGGAGGAGGAGGAGGAAGAGGAGGAGGAGGAGGAGGAGGAGGAGGAGGCTCGAGGAGGATCCTCGAGGGCGTGTCGCCCCGCACCGCGGTGGGCCATGACAGGCGGCGCGACGCGCCACGCGCAGGCTCCCGACCGCAAGGCCTGGCGAGCGATCGGCAGGTCCTGTGGCAGCCCTGCGCATCGACGAGAGAAGCAGTGCAAGGTTTTAAGCCCACCAGTATAAAGGGAAATTAGGACACACAAATAAATACACACAAATAAAAATAGTCCCCATATTTTCCCATATTTTCTGGGTTTCTGTCTTCCCCCCCACCTCCCATATTTTCCCATATTTTCCTGGGAATCGAGGATTAATTGTGTCTGTGTGTTTTTGTCCCTCCTGACAGTAGGAGAGGGGGACAGGGCGAGGTGATGGGCGAAGGGGGGGCGAGGTGGGGAAGTGTGGGAGGAGAGGGCATCCTCTTCCGTGGACGACGGGGGCGGGCGGAGAGCGGGGACATAAAGAAACAGCACAGAACGCATGATGACGATGATGATGATGATGATGATGATGATGATGATGATGATGATGATGATGATGATGATGATGATGATGATGATGATGAGGAGGAGGAGGAGGAGGAGGAGGAGGAGGATGAGGAAAAGAAGGAGGACTGGGAGAGGGACGCGGGGGTGTGGAGGGGGATGCCAAGGGAGGCGTGGAACAATCATTGCCCCTGCCCTTGTCCGTTTTGTTGCTGCCCAGTGTGGATGTACATATTTTCCCATGCGGCGGCAAAGCTTTTCCATCGATATTGCGGCCGACGTGTGGTAATGAGAGACAGCTTCGACCAAGCGCCAATGCGTTGGCACGCGCGTTACCACCAACAGGCCGACGGAAGGACCGAACGACCCATCAGTCTGCACCCCAGACGGATACCAGACAACCTAACAACGGATAGTACGAGCGTGCATGCTGACAAACGAGAGGAGATCAGCCAGCACGGCCAACTGTTTTTTGGACGCAGAGGGTGGGAGCGGATAGCATCACTGCTAGCAAGGTCAACTGTGCAAGTGAAAGCCGCCAAGCTAGAGAACTCCGCATTCTCCAAACTCCCCCCCCAGCCCCCCGATCAGCCCCGACTGTCAGGGGATAAAATCCTCGGCCCCCCCAGGGCGCCGAACAAATCATCCACAAGCCGTCACGCCGCAGACCCACAGCGCCCTCTGACCATCCACGCGTCGACAGCTGTCGCGCCCAGTCAAGCCCCGAACAATCCTCCAGGGCGGCAAATCCAAGGTCACCCAAATGATCCCAGACTTTTCCCACGCCACCCGCCACTCCCGCAATCGCGCCTGGGCGCAGCCGTTTCTTCTTGTCCCTGGCCCTGGTTACGCACCCCTGCCCCAAGACATCAAACAACTGTCTTAGCGATTTGCCCTGTCCCCCAGCGAGATGCGCCAACGCGCGAACCGACGGCGCATTCGCTCCCCCCACCCAAGAAAAAAGCTCGCCACCTCCCAGACCTTGTCCCGGGAAGGAGGTGGGGATAACACATTCTCTGCGGAGCGGTCTGGAGGAGAGGGGGGGGGAAGGGGGAGGAGTTGGGTGTGGAAGGGGGGAAAGGGCAGGAGGGGGGGGAGATAAGGAGGAAGAGGAGTACGAGGAGGACGAGGAGGAGGAGGAGGAGGAGGAGGAGGAGGAGGAGGAGGAGGGGCGGGAGGAGGAGGAGGAGGAGGAGGAGGAGGAGGAGAGCAGGAGGAAGGGAAGTAGGATGAAGAGGAGGAGGAGGAGGAGGAGAGGAGGAGGAGGAGGAGAGAGTAGGATAGGAAGGATGAGAGGAGGAGGAGGGGGAAGAAGGATGAAGAGGAGGAGGAGAAGAAGAGGAGGAGAGAAAGAGGAGGAGAAGAAAGAGGAGGAGGAGGAGGAGGAGGAGGAGGAGGAGGAGGAGGGAGGAGGAGGGAGGAGGAGGGAGGAGGAGGAGGAGGAGGAGGAGGAGGAGGAGGAGGAGGAGGAGGAGGAGGAGGAGGAGGGGGGAGGAGGGGAAGGGGGGGACGGGGAAGGAGGGGGAGAAGGGGGAGAAGAGAGGAGGGGGGGGAGAGAAGGCAGCCGCGAGGCCACAGCCTCGGGCCCAGGCCCCAAACCCCACCCCCCCCCCAGGGCCCCCAGGGCGTCCAGTCCGCCGGGATCGTGTGGCCCCAGTTCAGCGTGCTGCGGATCCCGCCCTCTTTCTCGTCCAGGCGGACGACCTCGGCCTTCTGCTCCACCGCGTGGTAGATCACCTCCTGGATCAGGTCGGGGTCCAGGTTCATCACCTTCTGCGGGTTCGCCTCGAGCGTCTCGAAGAGCCGGAGCTGGCGAATGCATCCCATCTTGATCGCCTCGGCTATGCCCTCGACGAGCTCCCGGCGCCCCAGGGTCTTGAGGCAGTCCATGTCCATGTAGACGAGCACAGGCTGGTGGAAAGCCCCGATCAGATTTTTCCCGCCTGGCACGTTGATCGCCGTCTTGCCGCCCACACTCGAGTCGATCATTGCTGTCGAGGAGGTGGGGATTTGAACAAACGGCACCCCGCGCATGTATGTCGCAGCGACAAAGCCTACCAGATCGCCTACGACGCCACCGCCGAGGGCGATAACGCAAGTGTCGCGATTGCATCTTTTTTCGATCATGAAATCCTCGATCTTAGCCTTGACATCCCGGCACTTACTGTCTTCTCCGGTGGGAACCTGGTAAGTGAACACGAGCTTGAGACCGTCGCTAATGTCCTCGATCTCTTCGCCGTCTCCACAACATCCAGGATCGGCATCGCCTTTCCGCATGAAACCGTCAACAAAGCTGACCTTTTTAAATTTGCCCGTCGCATTGAAGGCGTCCAAGAGCGTCCGCCCATACAGGGACCATACGGTCTCATCGGAGATGATCACGAACCTGCTGGCCTTGACGCCCTTGTGAGCCAGCAGCTCCTCGGGTATCTTGTGCAGCAGCCCGCGCCCGACGTGCACAGCGCTGTCGCCGATCACAGGGATGACCTGCCGCGTTGGCTGTTCCCCAGTGCCCGAGAGCTCATCGAGCTTGCGCTTCTGGGGGGCCATCGGAGCCACCGGCGGGGTCTGACGAGACGAAGGGAGGAGAGGGGAGGGAGCCAGTGACCCAGAAACCTCGAGTCTGGATGTTTGCGCCACCTGGCCTGGACGGCTTCCGATCCCAAGTCTGGTGTTAGGGGCCACTGTGGCGGTGTTCGCATCCGTCTCCCCCGCCCAGTACAGGTAGCTCCACCGAAAGCACCAGTGGCTGTGTTCGCATGCGTTTCCCCCACTTCGTACAGCGTTCCGTTGCCCCATAGGGAACCCCACCACAAGCCCCAGTGGCGGTGTTCGCATGCGTCTCCCCCGCCCAGTACAGCGCTTCGTGGCCTCATAGGTAGCTCCACCAAAGGCCCCAGTGGCGGTGTTCGCAAGGGTCTCCCCCACCCAGTACAAGATTTCGTGGCCCCAAATGGGGGGGTCCTCCGAGAGCGATGCCCGCAACCTCGGCACTGACAACTGCATATGGTTGGGTCCTTCGCCTGGATAAGTTCCCTACCTAGGCTCTGCCTAGAAGGGTTATTACTCGGTATGCTTAAAGGGCCGGGCAGTGCAACTCGCCCCGGGCGGTTCCCCCAGTATCCGCACCGCGGTTCCCCCAGTCCCCTGGGAGCTTTAGCTTTAGCTTTAGCTTTAGCTTAGCTTCAGCTTAACTGTAGCTTAGCTTTAGCTTAGCTTACCTTTTTTAGCTTAGCTTTAGCTCTAGCTTAGCTCTAGCTTAGCTTTAGCTTAGCTTTAGCTTAGCTTTAGCTTTAGCTTAGCTTTAGCGTCAGCTTAGCTTTGGCTTAGTTTTAGATTAGCTCTAGTTTTAGCTTAGCTTTAGCTTAGTTTTAGCTTTATATTAGCTTCAGCTTAGCATTTAGCTTAACATTTAGCTTAGCTTTAGCTTAGCTTTAGCTTAGCTTTGCTGTTGCTACTAATGCTGCTTTCCTGCGGGCTCCAACTCCTAGGTCGGGTCGCACTGGGGTAAGTTGTTTGTTGGTTTGGTTTCCTCCGTTATCGCTCACAAGAGGAAGCAAACTTCCAGGCCGCCACAGCAAGAAATCCTTGTGTACTGTCGCCACACCGAAAATCCTTGTGTAAGGACGCCACATCATAGAATCCTTGTGTAAGGCCACAACAAGGATGACGTCCTGTAGCAAGGCAGTTGCAACAGAAATCCTTGCTGTAAGCCTGTCGCATAGGGAATCCTCTTGTATAGCCGCCATTCTGAGGCAACCTTTTCGGCGAGAGAGCGCGTTTCACGGGCGTCTGCCTTGAGAACATTCGGCGGCGCGTTTCGAACTGGGGGGTGGGCCCCCCGCCCCCAACACTCGACGCCGTCGATCAAAACCAAGGTGACTCCCCTCTCCCCCCAAACCTCCCCCCTCCCGAACCCCCCGCCCACCTGCCAAGGGAAGGGTGGGGTGTTTCAAGACCCCTCACCGCCCCGGCGCAGGCGCCAGAGCCGGCGCTGGCGGCCGCCAGCAACGCCGACGGCGGGGACGCAGCGACGATGACCAGAGGCAGCCAAAAGGGGGGGGGTTAACCCCCCCCGAGGCGCCGGCGCCGGCGCCGGCGCCGGCGCCGGCGCTGGCGGCGGCCAGCAGCGCCAGCGCTGGCGCCGGCGACGGCGGGGACGCAGCGACGATTACCACCACTACCACCACCACCACCACTACCACAACCACCACCGCCTCAACCCATCACTGCCACCACCAACCCGCTACACAACCGCCACCACCACCACCATCACAGCCACCACCACCACCACCACAACCACCACGACCACAACACACCACCACTACCACCACCACCACCACAAAAACCCATCACCACTACCACCACCACCACCACAATCTACCACACCACCACCACCGCCACAACCACCACCACTACCAGCAGCACAACCTACCACCACCACCACCACAAATCACCACACCACCACCACCGCCACCACCACCACCACACAAACCACCGCCAGCACCACCACCACTACCACCACACCCACCACCACCACCACCACAAACCACCGCCACACCACCACCAAACCACCACCACCACAACAACAACCCACCACCACCACCACCACCACCACCACCACCACAAACCACCGCCACACCACCAACAAACCATCACCACCACCACTACCACCCACCACCACAACAACCACCACCACCACCACAACAAACCACCACACCACCGCCACCACAACCACCACCTCCGCCAGCACCACCACCACAACCCACCACCACCACCACCGTCGTCCTCGTCGACGCTCCCCGCCGCTGCCGCCCGCCGCCGCAGGCGCCGGCGCCGGCCCAGAAAAGCAAATCGTCGTCCCCGCCGCCGCCGCCAGCCGCTGCCGACGCAGGCGCCGGCCCGAGGAGAGGGAGAAAGGAGAAGTAAGGGAGAGGGGGGGGGTCTGGTTACAACCCCCTCTCCCCCTCCAAGCGACCGCAGAACGCGCTCTTTGTTCTGAAATGTAAGGTTGTCGGGTGGATCTGCAACGCTGTGAGCAAATGGGCATGGAAACTGCACGCCCCGGCGCACTTTCCCGAAACCTTTACGGGGGGGGCGGTGCGACGCGAAAACAAGTGGCACGCGTGCCCTGGCTCTTGCACTAAGGAGCCGCGAAAGACAGGAGGCTTTCGCCTCCTTCCTCCAAGAGTTTATTTTTGTGGCCGCCGGGGGGAGGACGAACGACGAACGAACGACGACGACGAGCGAAAGATATCAAAGGGTCCATGGCGAGGGGGACTGGGGCCAGGGCCGGGGGGGGGAGGCTGGGTCCAGGGCCAGGGCCAGCGGGGCAAGGGGGGAAGGGGGGCCAGGGCCAGGGGAGGAGGCAGGGTCCAGGGCCAGGACCAGAGGGACGACGACAAACGAAAATAAAGGGCCCAGGGCGAGGGGAACTGGGGACAGGGCCGGCGGGGGGGAGGCTGGGTCCAGGCCCTGGGCCAGCGGGACAAGGGGAGCTGGGGCCAGGACCAGGGGGGGAGGTTGGGTCCAGGGTCAGGATGGGACCAGGGACCCAGCGGGGCGAGGGGGGCTCCACGGGGCCAGGACCAGGCGGGGAGGTTGGGTCCAGGGCCAGAGTCGGACCAGGGACGACGAGCGAAAACAAAGGGTCCAGCAGGGGGGGAAGTTGGGTCCAGGGCCAGGACCGGACCAGCTGCCAGGAACGACGACGAGCGAAAATAAAAGGTTGCCAGGGCGAGGTGGGCTGGGGCCAGGGCCGGGGGGGGGGGCTGGGTGGGTCCAGGGCCAGGGTCAGCGGGGCGACGGGGGCTGGGGCCAGGGCCAGGTGGGGAGGTTGGGTCCAGGGCCGGGACCAGAGGGACAACGACAAACGAAAATAAAGGGTCCAGGGCGAGGGGGACTGGGGACAGGGCCGGCGGGGGGGAGGCTGGGTCCAGGCCCTGGGCCAGCGGGGCGAGGGGAGCTGGGGCCAGGACCAGGGGGGAGGTTGGGTCCAGGGCCAGGACCGGACCAGGGACGACGACGAGCGAAAATAAAGGGTCCCGAGGGGACTGGGGCCAGGGCCGGGTGGGGGGG
Organism: Prorocentrum cordatum; assembly: GCA_963575745.1. NCBI lineage: Eukaryota > Dinophyceae > Prorocentrales > Prorocentraceae > Prorocentrum > Prorocentrum cordatum. The sequence goes on along the minus strand of CAUYUJ010003781.1, from coordinate 298,018 downwards.
ACTCAGGGCCAGCGGGGCGAGGGGGGCTGAGGCCAGGACGGGGTGGGGAGGTTGGGTCCAGGGTCGGGACCGGACCAGGGGCCGGGGACGACGAGGAACGAAAATAAAGAGGTCCGAGCTCTAGAGCACAGCTGTGCAAGAGAATAAAGTGGTCGGGGCGAAGGGGGCGGCGCGCTGGGCTGCTGGGGAGAGGGGGAGGGGGGGGGGCGACGACGACGCCGAAATAAAGTGGTCGGGGCGGAGAGGGCGGCGCGCTGGGCTGCTGGGGAAAAGGACAGGGGGAGGAGCGACGACGACGCCGAAATAAAGTGGTCGGGGCGGAGGGGGCAGCGCGCTGGGCTGCTGAGGAAAGGGAGAGGGGGGGGAGGGCGACGACGACGCCGAAATAAAGTCGTCGGGGCGGAGGGGGCGGTGCGCTGGGGTGCTGGGGAGCGACACATATCGACACATGTCGACACAACGCCGAAATAGGGCGACGACGACGCCGAAATAAAGTGGTCGGGGCGGAGAGGGCGGTGCGCTGGGCTGCTGGGGAAAGCGACACATGTCGACACAACGCCGAAATATGGCGACGACGACGCCGAAATAAAGTGGTCCGGGCGGAGAGGGCGGTGCGCTGGGCTGCTGGGGAAAAGGACCGGGGGGGGGCGACGACGACGCCGAAATAAAGTGGTCGGGGCGGAGGGGGCAGCGCGCTGGGCTGCTGAGGAGAGGGAGAGGGGGGGGGGCGACGACGACGCCGAAATAAAGTCGTCGGGGCGGAGGGGGCGGTGCGCTGGGGTGCTGGGGAGCGACACATAGCGACACATGTCGACACAACGCCGAAATAAAGTGGTCGGGGCGGAGGGGGCAGCGCGCTGGGCTGCTGAGGAGAGGGAGAGGGGGGGGGGGCGACGACGACGCCGAAATAAAGTCGTCGGGGCGGAGGGGGCGGTGCGCTGGGGTGCTGGGGAGCGACACATAGCGACACATGTCGACACAACGCCGAAATGAATGGTCGGGGCGGAGGGGGCAGCGCGCTGGGCTGCTGAGGAGAGGGAGATGGGGGGGGGGCGACGACGACGCCGAAATAAAGTCGTCGGGGCGGAGGGGGCGGTGCGCTGGGGTGCTGGGGAGCGACACATAGCGACACATGTCGACACATATCGACATATAGAGACATATATCGACACACACATATATCGACGCATAGCGACACACAGCGACACATAGCGACGCACACATGGAGACGCATAGCGACACACAGCGACACATATAGCGGCACATGAAGGGCACAAGGCACACAGCGACACATATAGCGACACATGAAGGGCACAAGGCAGCTGGGGGGAGCGACGACGACGCCGAAATAAAGTGGTCGGAGCTCTAGACACCCTGTGCAAGAGACACGCCCAAGAGAATAAGTGTCGGGCGGAGAGGCGGGCGCTGGCTGCCCGGGAAAGGACAGGGGGGGGCGGGGGGCACGACGACGCCGAATAAAGTGGTCTGGCGGAGGGGGCGCGGCTGGGCTGCTGAGGAGAGGGGAGGGGGGGGTGGGGGCGACGGCGACGCCGAAATAAAGTCGCCGGGGCGGAGGGGGCGGTGCGCTGGGGAGCTGGGGAGCGACAAATAGCGACGCATGTCGACACAACGCCGAAATAGAGCGACGACGACGCCGAAATAAAGTGGTCGGGGCGGAGAGGGCGGTGCGCTGGGCTGCTGGGGAAAGCGACGCATGTCGACACAACGCCGAAATAGGGCGACGACGACGCCGAAATCAAGTGGTCGGGGCGGAGAGGGCGGCGCGCTGGGCTGCTGGGGAAAAGGGCCGGGGGGGCGACGACGACGCCGAAATAAAGTGGCCGGGGCGGAGGGGGCAGCGCGTCTGGGCTCTGAGGAGAGAGAGAGAGAGAGAGAGAGAGAGAGAGAGAGTAGAGAGGAGAAAAAAAAAGAGAGAGAGAAGAAATAGAAAGGAGAGAAAGAGAGAGAGAAAGAGAGAGAAAGAGAGAGAGAAAGAGAGAGAAAGAGAGAGAGAGAAAGGAGAGAGAAAGAGAGAGAGAAAGAGAGAGAGAAAGAGAAGAGAGAGAGAGAGAGAGAGAGATAGAGGGAGAGAGAGGAGAGGGGGGGGGGGCGACGACGACGCCGAAAATAAAGTCGTCGTCGGGAAGGGGCGGTGCCGCCGGGGTGCTGAAGCGACGCCGAAGCGACGCTGTCCGACACGACGCCAAATAAGTGGTCGGGCGGGGTGCAAGCGCGCTGGGCTGCTGAGGAGAGGGAGATGGGGGGGGGGGGGGCGACGACGAAACGCCGAAATGAAGTCGTCGGGGCGGAGGGGGCGGTGCGCTGATACGTGCTGGGGAGCGACACATAGCGAGACATGTCGACACAACGCTGAAATAAAGTGGTCGGGGCGGAGGAGGCAGCGCGCTGGGCTGCTGAGGAGAGAGAGATGGGGGGGGGTGGGGGGCGACGACGACGCACGCCGAAATAAAGTCGTCGGGGCGGAGGGGGCGGCGCGCCGGGGTGCTGGGGAGCGACGCGTAGCGACGCATGTCGATACATATCGACATATAGAAACATATATCGACACATACATATATCGACGCATAGCGACACACAGCGACACATAGCGACGCACACATGGAGACGCATAGCGACACACAGCGACACATATAGCGGCACATGAAGGGCACAAGGCACACAGCGACACATATAGCGACACATGAAAGGCACGAGGCAGCTGGGGGGGAGCGACGACGACGCCGAAATAAAATGGTCGGAGCTCTAGGCGCCCTGTGCAAGAGAATAAAATCGTCGGGGCGGAGGGGGCACTGGGCGCGGCTGGGGAGGCCCCACTGGGGGGCGCTGGGGACCACTGGGGTGCGCTGGGGAGGGCCCACTGGGGGGGGGTGCGCCACTAAAAATAAAATCCTGGCCGGTGCTCAAGCGGATTGGAAACACCGCGCCGGTTCTTGCAACTGGGGGCTCAGCGGGAGCCAGGCCGTGTCGGGGCCCAAGTGGCAGCGCGACCTGGCGCATCCTCCTCCACTGCTCCTTCTCCCATCCCGTGCCCTTCTCGTTGTGGATGGGCCCGACGAATGGTCTTGCGCTGTTTGTGAGGAAGCATTTGTTTCTAGTGCAGCCTGCGGCCGGGGTAATTCTTTTGGTCCCCAAGAATTACCGTGCCCGCAAGGCTGCAACGGCGCTGGGCCCCTTTTCGGAACTTCGAGGTTCCGAGCCTGGCGACGCACATGATTTTACGTATGACATATCACACGCGCGTCTTTATTGCGGGTCGCAGCTGTGTTCTGAGATGTGCGTATATGTGTAAACATGTGTATACATACATCACGACTGGCGCGCACATATTTCATGCAGGATTTTGAAGATTGCTGCTGTATGGGGACCCTCTGGGAAGTCCTCTGGGAGCCTTCTTCGGGTGTCTTGGAAGCCTGGAACCGTCTTGAAGCCAGATTGAGCGTTTTGGAACGATTTGAGGCTGTCTGGGGAGCCTCTTGCGTTGGGGTTGGAAGGAAGAAGTCAAATGGACGAGAGCTTCTCCCAGTGTGGGGGTGCCCCCCGCTGGGGGCCCCCCCTTGCCCCCCCCCCCCCGGGGCCCGCCCCTGGGACCCCCCATTTCGAATCAACGACGCCAGCCAGTGCTGGATGCATTTTTCCCCAAACAGCTTGCTGAACGGGGTGCCGTTGTGGTAGAAGCTAACTCCGGCCGAGGGAATTCAAAGCAGAGGCGTCCTCAACAAAATCTAGTGGTTCGGGCCGTTTCGCCTGAGACATCCTCACAACTCTCGTTTCTGAGTTGTCCGGGATTGGGCGTTTCTCCTGAGACACCCTCCTGAATCTGAGTTCCGAGCTGCCGCGCGCGAGGTGGTCTGGCCCGTTTCGCCCGAGACATCCTCGAAACTCTGGGCTCCGAGCTGCCGCGCGAGTGGTCGTCCGGGCCGTTTCGCCTGAGACGTCCTCGCAACTCCAAGCTCTGAGCTGCCGATCGCGAGGTGAGCCGGCCCCCAGTCTCGCCCAGCTGGGTGCTGAACGGGGTGCTGAACGGGGCGCCCCGCGGCGCGCCCCGCGGGCTCCGTCGGGGGCGCGTGGGCCCTGCCTGGACCCGCCTCCCCGGCGGTTCCCCGCCCGTCCTCCTCCTGCTGCTGCTGCTGCTCGTCGTCGTCGTCGTCGTCGTCGTCGTCGTTGTCGTTGTCGTCGTCGTCGTGATTGCGTGATTGCGTGATTGTCGTCGTCGTTGTCGTCGTCGCCTCGGCCTTCCAAGGCCTGGAGGCGGAGGAGGGTGCGCGATGCATGGTAGAGCACGGCATAGCACGGCGTAGAGGGGCAAGGCAGAGCGTAATTAGCATATCGTAGCATGGCGTGGCATTGCGTAGTGAAGCATTGCATCACAAAGCATTGCAACGCAAAACGTGGCATCGCACAGCGGCACCCAACGCAACACCGCGGTGACGACGATGAGGCAGAAGAGAAAGAGAACCAGGAGGATGAGGAGGATAATGCGAAGTGGGGCGAGGATGTATAGGGGGAGGCGGAGGCAGGGCATCAGGAATATGAGGAGGATAACGATGAGGAGGAAGGAAAGGAGGGCAGGAGGACGAATGTGACTAGAAGGGGGAGAAAGAGGTGGAGTGGGAAGGCAGGCGGGAGAGACGAGAATGATATTTCCCCAGAGGGGCACGTAGACGACGATGGCGACGGGGCATGCCGATCAAGAGCAGGAGGACGATAACTGCAGGACGCGCGAACAGACTCCGGATCCACGCGAAGTCCGTAATTCCTCTCGCGCACGCCGACAGGGTGGGCGGATTTTAACTGCAATTTACTATTGGTGTCAGGGATCGGTCAGAGTCTTGCGGGGCGCATTCGTTTCAAGGGGAGCGGGGATGCCAGGGCAGCGCCCTGCACGCTCGCGCGCGCATCAATGCGCCCACGCTGGCACGCGCGCGCATCAATACGCGAATGGAATTCCAGACGCCTGGGAGCTCAGGGGGGGCACTGAAATACAGGAAACCAAAAAACAAACGGGAGCAGCAGCAGCAGCAGTAGAAGGAGCAGGAGGAGGGGGGGCAGCAGCAGCCGCAGCAGAAGGAGCAGGAAAAAGTAGAGGGAAGGGATAAGAAGGCTGAGGACGAGGACGATGAGTCCGAGTACGAGGCAGACGAGGATGGATAGTCGGAAGGGGAAGGGGGAGTTGAGGATGAAGGGAGGTGATGTGATACTATGACTGCTTGCGGCGGTGCGCTCTGAGGCCTCCTCTGACTGTCCCCCAGGGGGGGGGGAATCCCCCCCCCCGGGGGACACTCCAGACAGGTCCGGAGTGTCCTTGGGGGCCCGTCGTGGGGGGAGGGCGGTGTCCTTGGAGCTGGGGGCTTCCGTAGGACATTCCCGATCATCGTGTCTTCAAGGTGTAGGACACTCCAGACACGTCCGGAGTGCCCCCGGGGGGGGGGGATTCCCCCCCCTCCGGGGACAGCTGGGGGAACCTTCCTTCTCCCTCCCCCCTCTCCCGCCTTCTGTTTCTTTCCGTTTCTTTCCTGTTCGCTATCGCTCTTATTTGCCTCGCTCCGTACTCGCTCTCGTCCTCATCCTCGTCCTTGTACTCGTACTCATCGTCCTCGTCCTCAGCCTTCTTATCCACTCTCCTCTCTACCTGTTCCTGCTCCTTCTGCTGTTGCTGCTGTTGCTGCTGCTGCTGCTGCTGCTCCCCCTCCCCCTGCTCTTTCCGCTGCTGCTGCTCCCGTTCGTTCCCCAAACAGCTTGCTGAACGGGGTGCCGTTGTGGTAGAAGCTGACTCCGGCCGAGGGGGTTCAAAGCAAAGACGTCCTCAGCAAAATCTGGTGGTTCGGGCCGTTTCGCCTGAGACATCCTCACAAATCTCGTTTCTGAGTTGTCCGGGATTAGGCGTCTCGCATGAAACGTCCTCGTGCATCTGAGCTCCGAGCTGCCGCGCGCGAGGTGGTCTGGCCCGTTTCGCCTGAGACATCCTCGAAACTCTGGGCTCCGAGCTGCCGCGCGAGAGGTCGTCCAGGCCGTTCCGCCTGGGACGTCCTCGCAACTCCGGGCTCCAAGCTGCCGATCGCGAGGTGGGCCGGCCCCCAGTCTCGCCCAGCGGGGTGCTGAACGGGGTGCTGAACGGGGCACCCTGCGGCGCGCCCCTCCGCGGGCGTGGGCTCCGTCGGGGGCGCGTCGGCCCTGCCTGAACGACCCGCTTCCCCGGCGGCTCCCCGCCCGTCCACCTGCCGCTGCTGCTGCTCGTCGTCGTCGTCGTTGTCGTCGTCGTCGTGGTCGTCGTCGTGATTGCGTGATTGCGTGATTGTCGTCGTCGTTGTCGTCGTCGCCTCGGCCTTCCAAGGCCTGGGGCGGAGGAGGTCACGCCGATGCATGGTAGAGCACGGCATGGCACGGCGTAGAATAGCACGGCAGAGCGTAGCATTCCATAGGGTGGCATGGCATTGCGCAGTGAAGCATTGCATCACAAAGCATTGCAACGCAAAACGTGGCATCGCACAACGGCCGAACACAAGCAACGCCGCGGTGAGGACGATGAGGCAGAAGAGAAAGAGAACAGGAGGAAGATGTTAATGATGAATTGGCGATGATGTATATGGAGGAGGCGGAAGCAGCGGCAGGAATGATGAGGGGGATAGCGATGAGGAAGGGAGTAAGGAGGTAGGGGGAGGAATGCGACTAGAAGGGGAGAAAAGAAGGGGGATGAATAAAGGCAAAGAGGAAGATGGGGGGGGAAAAAGGAGGTGGAGTGGATCGGGCCAGCTGGATCAGCGAATGATATTTCCCACGGAGGGATCAGTAGACGACGATGACGACGGGGCGTGCCGATCAAGAGCAGGAGGACGATAACTGCAGGACGCGCGAACAGACTCAGGATCCACCCTGGCTCTAAAAACGCTGTTTGGGGATACTGCGCTCTGGCTAAAATTTTCTGTTTCCTGTATTTCAGTGCCCTCCTGAGCTCGCGTGCGTCTGGAATTCCATTCGCGCATTGATGCGCGCGCGCGTGCGTGCCAGTGTGGGTGCTTGAGCGCTGCAGGGCGCTGCCCTGGCATCCCCGCGCCCCTTGAAACGAATGCGCCCTGCAGGACTCTGACCGATCCCTGACGCCAACAGTAAATTGCAATTAGAATCCGCCGACCCTGTCGGCGTGCGTGAGGGGAAGACGGCTTCGCGTGTCCGTGGATTCGCGTTTCCGTGGTCTTCACCTTCTTTCCCCTCCCCTCTGTGGTCACCTCTCCTCCTCGGGCACGTCAGCTCAAAAGGCATCCAACACTGGCGTCGTTGATTCGAAAGGGGGGATCCCAGAGGCGGGCCCCGGGGATATTAAGGCTCCTGGGGGGGAGCACCCCCCCCAGTCGGAGAGGCTGTCGCCCCCTTGGTTTCTTCCTTCCAACCCCAAGACAATCCAAGAGGCTCCCCAGACAGCCTCAGATCGTTCCAAAACGCCCAACATGGCTTCAAGACGGTTCCAGAGGCCTCCAAGACGCCCCAAGAAGGCTCCACGAGGACTTCCCGGAGGGCCCCCTAGAGCAACAATCTTCAAAATCCAGCAGGAAATATGTATGCACCAATCGTGATGTATGTATCATATACGCACATGTTTACACATATACACACATCTCAGAACACGGCTGCGAGCCGCAATAAAGACGCGCGTATGATATATTATATGTAAACTTATGTGTGTGTCACCAGGCTCGGAACCTCGAGGTTCCGGAAAATACCCAACGCCACTGCAGCCCGTGACCGGGGCAGTGCCTGTGGACCAACAAGACTCACCCCGGTCACAAGCTGCACTAGAAAAAGGTGCGTCCTCACGGACAGCGCAACCTGGGCGGCCCGTCGCCGCTTGGCTCCCGCTGGGCCCCCAGCTACAAGAACCGGCGCGGTGTTTCCAATCCGCACTGGGGGGCGCTGGGGACTGGGGGGCGCTGGGGAGGTCCCACTGGGGGGGCAGGGGGGGAGGGGGGCGTCGCGAAAATTGAAATCGTCGTGGCGGAGGGGGCACTGGGCGCGGCTGGGGACTCCTCGTCGGTTTTGCAGCCTCGCTCCTGCATGATCGTCCAAGCCTTACGCTCGGGGCTGATCCATATGTCGTCGGGCTGCTCCTCGTCGATCAGGTTGAGGAACTTCTTCTGGATGCTGGGCTTGCTGAAGTCCCAGCCGTTGTGCACTCCGAACGACCTCGCCTGGTGTCCACGCTGTCTCAGCTCCTTTGTCAGCTCCGAGTTGCCGCCATAGACCTCCCATATCTTGCGCTTGCCCTTCTTGACGTCCTTGGCCCTGCTCAGCTCCTGATCTATCTCCTTGCTGGCCGCCTGTAGGGCGTCCTGGCACTTGCGCAGCTGCTTGACGTTGAGGTCCTTGGCGATGTGGATGTCGTCGTTTGCCATGGTGACCTTGTTGTCGATCTCGACCATGTTGCCGATGAAGTCCACCGACTCCTCGTAGGCAAGCACCTCGTCTCCCAAGAATGTGTAGGGACTGATTGGATGCTGCACGCGAACATGGTCCAACATATTCTGCGGCAACAGAGTCTGGTCGGCACGATCTTTCATACACTCATCGTAGCTCTCCAGCATGTCCATGATGAAATGTCCTCGCTTGGGCTGCTGGCGTAGCTGAAACCACTTGCCGTCACCGTCCCAGCATGCCCTCTTGTTCTTGTAGTCCACGACCATGCCCAGCTCCTCCATCACCGGTCTGGCGAACAGGAATGGCGTGCGTCCAGGGATCACGTAGGTGAGGATCTTCACGAACTTGCCGCCAGGGAAGGAGGGAACCATGACACATGCGGTCGCATCGCCGGTCGCGTCGTTGCCGTACCTGAAACTCTTGTTGCACGGGAATATCTTCATCTTGCTGACTGGGAACCCTTTTGCAACCAGCTGCTTGCAGTATCCCTTGAGCGTCTCATGGCCCACTATCACGCTGGTCGCTCCACTGTCGTGTATCGCCTCCGATGGTTCCAGCTCGGTCGAGTTGTACACGTCCTCCGTCTCGTCTGTGACCATCCTCCCCTCGGCCGCGTCGTCTCCGACGTTCTGTCTCTTGCGGCTCGCGTGCGGGCAGTCCCTGGCGAAGTGGCCTCGACCTCCACATCGTAGGCATATAGTCCCTTCTGTCGCTCTGATCAGTGGCGGTTGTGATGGCTGACCTCGTCCAGGTGAGCCTCTGCCATATCCGCTGGTGTACGTACTCTTGCCACGTCCTTTGCTGGTACCTCTCCCAGTCGCCTTTCCTCTGGATGTGCCGCGTGCCGCGCCTCGTCCTCGAGCCTGGCCGGCCCTGGGAACGATGGCCGTCGAGCTTCTCTGTGGTGGCGGCACCATCGCGACAACTGGGTAGAAACCTCTGGCCAATCGCATGTCATTCATCTTCTGTCTCGCGTCCGTGTAGGCTGCCATGATATCATCGTACTGGTCCACATCATATGTCTGGTCCGGCATGGGGTTGCCACTCATGGTGGCCGTCTCGCTGTAGTAGGCCGCCTCTGAGTCGAAGCCGTGGCCTGCATATGCCTGTTGATCCTCTGCAGCGTCCTCGTAGTATTCGTCTTCCTCGTATCCGTAGTGGTAGTAGGCATCTTCCTGGATCTCGTCCTCGTCGTCGTAGTCGTCCAGGTTGTAGGCTGCTGCTCCCGAGCTCACTCTGGTGCTTGGGAATGAGTCCAGGCCGAACGTCTTCTTCATCTCGCTCTCTACCTTGTCCAGCGACAGGTCGTCGCCAACCTGGCTCGTGACCAGCTGCTTGCCCTCTCTGTCCAAACCTGCCCGTCGTAACAGGAACCAGCCGAGCACCTTGTCTGGCAATGTGACGTCATGTGCGCGAATCTTCCGCTCGGCCGTGCGAAACCTCGTGAGGTAATCCATCAGCGTCTCCTTGGGCTTGCGGGCTGTCTTGAAGAAAAACGTCTCGAAGTCTGTCGGCAGCTCCGTGATCTGGTCGTACTTGTACGCCCGGTCGAGCACGTCTCAGATGGTCCTCCAACCTTTCTCCTCCTCGAGCTTCTCGATATCCAAATCCTCGACCACCTCCCACGCTCGACCATTCAGGCCCTGCATGATCTCCAAACCTACCGTCCTCTCTTGTTCTCTACCACGAGCCCGTGCTGCGAAGATCTTCACCTTCCGTCGGAAGGTCTTGTACCCGTCGATCGAGCCGTCGAACTCGGGGGCTCGACCTAGGAATCCAGAGGAGAGCTGCTGTCCATCTCCAGCTGCTGCAGCGCGTCCGAGCGCGCCTCCTGCGGCTGCTCCTCGTCCCCCTTTGCCGTCTGGTGGACCCATCGTTGAAGTACTTCGCTGTGTCCGTGTCCGTGTCCGTGGAGCTCCTGCTCCGCTACCAATGTCAACTGCTCGACGCTCCCGAAGTCGTCAAGGTCCACTCGAAATCCGTTTCCCGTCCTCGGCCGAAACGTCCTCGACACCGCCCCCGATCACGCTCTGCGGGCGGGGAAGGGTGATGGTAACCTTTTGGTTTGCCGAGAGGCCTCTCGAGCTAAAGATGGCAATGGTGCTTGCTGTCATGACTGCTGCTCTGCACTGCGTGCTGTACACATGCTCTGCCATGCCTGCTGGGGGGAGGGTAGTATCTAACATCTTATGTCAGAAATCCTCTGAAATACACTCGCAACTGCATTGTATGGAGTACAATTCACAGGAGGAGGACGAATAATAATAATAAAAATAAAAATAATACGAATAATGAGAATTTTAATAATAATAATAATAATAAAAATAACAATAATACTAATAATAATATTAATAATAACAATACTAATAATACTAATAATAATAATACTAATAAGGTCAATAATAATACTACTAATTATAATAATCATACTAATATTAACAACACTATTAATAATAACAATAATAATACTACTAATAATAATAACAATACTATTAATACTACTAATACTAATTTTGGTAATACTACTACTATTACTACTACTACTACTATTAATAACACTAATAATAACACTAATAATAATAGTATTAATAATAATAATATTAATAATAATGATAATGAGACTAATATTCATAATAATAATACTAATATTAATATTAATAATAATATTGATAATAATAATACTAGTAATAATAATATTTTTATTATTAATAATAAAAAGTAATAATAATAGTAATAATAATACTACTAATAATAATACTAATAATAATAATATTATCAATAAAATTTTATTAATAATAGTAATAATAGTAATAATAATATAATAATAATAATAATAATAATAATAATAATAATAAATAATAATAATAAAACTACTACTAATAATACTAATAATACTACTAATAATATTAATAATTAATAATATAATAATAATAATAATAATAATAATAATAATAATAATAATAATATAATAATAATAATAATAATAATAATAATAAATAATAATAATAATAATAATATCAATAATAATAATAAGAGGAGGAGGAGGAGTCGGAGGATGGAGGAGGAGGAGAGGGAGGAGGAAGAGGAGGAGTTGGAGGAGGAGGAAGAGGAGGAAGAGGAGGAGTTGGAGGAGGAGGAGGAGGAGGAGGAGAGGAGGAGGAGGAGGAGGAGGAGGAGGAGTTGGAGGAGGAGGAGGAGGACGAGAAGGAGGAGGAGTTGGAGGAGGAGGAGAGGAGGAGGAGGAGGAGTTGGAGGAGGAGGAGGGAGGAGGAGGAGGAGTTGGAGGAGGAGGAGGAGGAAGGAGGAGCGCTGCGTAGCTGACTGGCCGCCGCTCAGCGCTGGCCTCGGCCCAGGAGGATCAGCTTCCAGCCGCGGAGCAGCGTGGGGCCGGACAGCATAGAGGTCCCAGTGTCGGGGAGCTCCGCCGCCCTCGGCCGGCCCAGCGGGGTGCCATCGCGCGAGCGGTCGCGGCAAGGAGGAGGAGGAGGAGGAGGAGGAGGAGGAGGAGGAGGAGGAGGAGGAGAAGGAGGGCAGCACCGGCAGGAAGGAGGAGGAGGAGGAGGAGGAGGAGGAGGAGGAGGAGGGCAGCACCGGCAGGATTTAATGGGTCCCATCAGGTGGGGCCCAGCGTGCGGGTGCGCGGGGGGTCCCACGGGCCTGTGTTCCAGGGTGCCCCACGGTGCCCGCGGTACACCGCTATACAGTACGGTCGGGGCGTTGACCTAAGGAGCCCTAAATGAGGCCCCTTTTTCCCATAAGTTCAACCTCGATTTCCTATGGAAAGCCTCAGGAAAACCCGAGGCAAACTTTGAAACAATCAAGGAACACCGAGCCCCTCCCCAGCGAAAAGGGTTCCTTCTTCAGCGCCCCGACTGTACCCGCACGTTTTCGCTCATCGCTCCACGTCCTATGACCACCCCTCTCCCGGCGGGGGAAGGATCAAAGGGAAGGGGCTTCCCTTCGAGCGAATGACGACGTGTTTCCATGTCTTCCGGACCGACGACGACGAGGACGACGGCGACGATGATAGACGACGGTGACTACGATGAGGTCGACTCGACGACGACGACAGCGTCTTCCACGCGCCGACAGGGTCGGCGGATTTGAGACGACTGTTACCTAGATCACCCGCGGGGGCGCGAAGAGAAACGTGCTTCGCGCGTCGCGGTCTGG
>CAUYUJ010003781.1:272918-280418 GCA_963575745.1 Prorocentrum cordatum | reverse complement strand
GGGCCTTTTTGGAGCCCTCTTGGAGCCCTGCCGATGCGCCGTTCAGGCGCGGCTCTGTGTGTGTGTGTCTTGGAGCCCTCTTGGGCCGTCTCGGGGCGATCTTTGGGACCTCTTGGACCGTCTTGGAGCGTCGGGAAGCCGAACAGGCGAGAACTCGAAAATCCTTCAACAATCAATGGAACATTACAGATTGCGAAGGCCTCATGGCCGGTGCCGCCGACCTTGAAGGGGGACGTCGACGACGACGGTGGCGGTGGCGGCGACGGCGACGACGACGCCCAAATCTGTCAAAAACCATTGGGGAATCAATGATTTTCCCCACATGCTTGGTGGGGTTCTGGTTTTCTTCTCGGCCGCGCCAAGCCCGCGCCGCGCCCGCGACTCACACCTCCTCCTCCTCCTCCTCCTCCTCCTCCTCCTCCTCCTCCCCCTCCTCTTCCTTCCTACCTCAACCACAGCACAGCACAGCACAGCACATCAAAGCACACACATGCACACATACACATACACACATACACACATACACACATACACACATACAGACAAACACAAAAGCACACACACAGCACTCAACACCAGCACAGCACAGCACAGCACAGCACAGCACACACATACACATACACACATACACACATACACGCAAACACACAAGCACACACAGCACACCGCACACACGGCATAGCACAGCAAAGCGCAGCACAGCACAGCAGACCGCAGCACAGGCCAGCACAGCACAGCACGCCCCAGTTGCCCAGGCATACCAGGCGTGGCACTTTTTGGACACCATAAGGGGGTGCGAAGGGGGTGGTCTCTCAGTGCGGCCGCTATCCACGACACTGTCGCAAAGCCTAGCAGGCGTGGCACTTTCTGGACACCATAGGGGTGCGCTGGAGGTTCGGGCGCTATGCGTTGCAGGCTCGCAGGGCGTGCAGGCGTGGGATTTCCTCGACACCACAGGGGGTGCGCTGGGGGTGGTCTCCTTATCCGTTGCGGGCTCGCAAAGCGTGGCAGGCGTGGCACTTCCTCGACACCACAGGGGGTGCGCTGGGGGTAGTCTCCCTATCCGTTGCGGCCTCGCAGAGCGTGGCAGGCGTGGCACTTCCTCGACACCACAGGGGGTGCGCTGGGGGTGGTCTCCCTATCCGTTGCGGGCTCGCAAAGCGCGGCAGGCGTGGCACTTCCTCGATACCACAGGTGGTGCGCTGGGGGTGGTCTCCCTATATCCGTTGCGGGCTCGCAAAGCGTGGCAGGCGTGGCACTTCCTCGACACCACAGGGGGTGCGCTGGGGGTGGTCTCCCTATCCGTTGCGGGCTCGCAAAGCGTGGCAGGCGTGGCACTTCCTGGGCACCACAGGGGGTGCGCTGGGGGTGGTCTCCCTATCCGTTGCGGCCTCGCACATCGTGGCAGGTGTGGCACTTCCTCGACACCACAGGGGGTGCGCTGGGGGTGGTCTCCCTATCCGTTGCGGGCTCGCAAAGCGTGGCAGGCGTGGCACTTCCTGGGCACCACAGGGGGTGCGCTGGCGTTGGTCTCCCTATCCGTTGCGGCCTCGCACAGCATGGCAAGCGTGGCACTTCCTCGACACCACAGGGGGTGCGCTGGGGGTGGTCTCCCTATCCGTTGCGGGCTCGCAAATCGTGGCAGGCGTGGCACTTCCTCGACACCACGGGGTGCGCTGGGGAGGAGAGAGAGCGAGCCGTGCACGTCCAGGGTGCATTGGCAGTAGTGGCACTCGGGCTCATACCGGTGCTCAGAAGCAGAGGCGCCTGGCAGCTGCGCGCCACGCGTGTGCGGAACCTTGCCACAAGTCTTGCAGAGGTGCTGGTCCACCTGCTGCCTGGCATGCGAGGTCGTACACGCAGCGGTTCCATGTATTTCTGGGCCGGCCGCGCTTGCGGGGGCCACGCGGGCGGGCTAGCTCAAAACCCCCGGGCGTGAAAACGCAGCGCCTCACTGCACTGCCGTCCGGTTGCCGGGCAACGTCTCCCATCAGGACCAGTTGTCTGTACGCCAGCAGAGAGCTCAATTTTTTGCACCCGCATGTACCAAGCACGGTCTCGTTGGTGATGTGGCTCACGTACGAATGCCCTATGCCGGCAACTTTTCGCAGGCACCGTGCTTGGAATGCGTTCAACTTGTTGTTCTCGGCCTTGTTGAGCCACACGGTGTGCAAACAGTACATGAGTTTGGATACGACGCATGCTTCAAATATGCGCACCTTCTTTGACAACGGTATCTTACAATGCTTCCAAACACGGCATAGCGTACTGAAATCTGCCGCTGCCATGCCTAAGCGTCTGCTCAGCTCGGGGCCGCTTCCTCCGCTGGCAGTCAGGAGGCCGCCCAGATAGACCATGCTCTCCTTGCACGGCACTGCTGCGCCGCCCGGTCTCGTCAACGTGGTCTGGCACCGAATTGGCATAGCTTCTATCTTGCTCCAATTGAATGCCAGGCCGTAGTGCTTCCCCGCTTCCTGGATGCACATCATGAGCGCGCTCACGAACTCACCGTTGGTGCCAACCACGAGCGTGTCGTCCGCGCAAATCAACTCGCTGACTGGAATACGCTCCTCCTGAGTGAAGCCCTGCCGCTTGAAAGCATCCGTGGCGTCGCGCATCAGGGCGGTCATCACGATGGAGAACAGGAACGGCGACAAAGGGCACCCCTGCGAGATGCCGTACTCTTGCGTCCAAGACTCGGACACAGCTCCGGCCTCACGCACCCTGAACGACCGGTTTGTGTAAATCGCCCTGACGCATTCGGAAAATTGTGTGGGTACGCCAAATTGCCGTAGAGCTTGCAATAAGCCCTCTGGCGATACACTGTCGAAGGCCTTTGCCCAGTCCAATGCTAAGAAGACCATCTGGCCGGAGCGGGAATCCCACGTAGCTTCGATCATCCTTCGGGCGACAAATAAAGCGTCCGCCGTGCCGCGGCCACTTCTGAAGCCGTATTGCGTGTCCCAGATTCGACGCTCTGCTCCCGCGCCCTTTAGCCGAGCAAGCAAGATCATGGCATACAGCTTGTACCCGTAGCAGGGATATAGGCCTGTAGTTGGCACAGTCCGCAACGTCGCCCTTCTTAAAGACCGCGGCGACGAGCGCTTCGTGCCACGCTGCGGGAACGGACTGCTCATCCATGCACCTGTTGCACAATGCTGTAGCACATTCCACCGCTGGGGTGTCTGGCAGGCAAATCGTCTTCCAGAACTCCGCCGGGATGTCGTCACTGCCTGGCGCTTTTTTCCGTTTGAGCTGGCGGGCTGCCTCGCGCACCTCTTCCGGGCTGATTCGGCCGCATTCGACGGGCAGCGCTGGGCCGAGGGGAGAAGGGTCGTCGACGACGGTCGTCGACCGCACAGCCCATCGAACCTTGGAGCAGTATTCCGCCAAAGTTTCGGCCCTCTCGTCACTGTCCACTTGATGCCCTCCCGAATCCCGCATGCGTCCTTGCTGCTTTTGTGGGCCTTTCCTGAGCTTCCTGATCTCTGTCCAATCACCAGAGGCCAGCATTCCGTCCAGCTATTTGCTACGGTCAGCTTTCACAGCAGCTTTGATCCTGCCGTGCAATCGCTTCTCAGCCTCGTAGTCGCCACTCTGTCGTGCATCTCCCCGCAAAGCAATCAACTGTAGAGTAGCCGCACTGACCCATGGCCTGTTCTTGGTGCCCACAACTTCTGGCAGACATTTCCGCGCAGCGTCGGCGAAAGCGTCCACCATGGTGGTGTTGAGCTGGTCTATCGTGCCCTCCAAGGGGTCCCTGTTTCCCATGTGATCCACGAAAGCACGCTGGAATGCCGATGCTGGTGGGCCACGCGAGAGCGCTGCGACATCCAGGCGGGCAGCGCGCTGCCGGGCAACTTTCGGAATGTCCATGCACACGTAGCATTGCAAGAGGAAGTGATGTGATGCCAGAGCGGCACCCCGCACATAATAAACGTCTCGAACGTGTTCTTGAAGCTGGCGCGAGGCCAACAAGAAGTCGATCTGGCCGAAATGCTCCGGCATGGCTGGATCTGATGGCCGGGACCCGACATTGTAGCATGTGACTTGCTCCTCCGGCCGGTGCTCGAAGAACGTGTTGCTGACCACCGAGTCGCGGGACATGCACAGCTCCAGCAAGAAGCTCCTGTTCGACTCCGGATTGAACTCCGCAGCGGGGTTGCCAAAGATGTACGGGCCCACATACTCCTCCTCATAAGGAAAACGTTTATGAAGTCTCGCATTGAAATCCCCCAGCAATAGCTTGCCTCCGTGCGCGGACACGTTACGAACCATCACATCCAGAGCATGGTAGAATTCGCATCTCTCTGCCACTGGCTTGCCGCTGTGGGGCGCGTATATGCTGAAGATGGGTAGTTTTCCTCCTCGCACCCGTATTTTGGCGAAGGCGACCCTGGAGGATATCATCCGGAATCCAATGATGCTCTCGCGAATGCTTGGCGAAAATAAGAAACCCACTCCTGCTGTATCTTGATCGTCAGGATCTCCAGATAGCACTAATAAGTAGCCCCTGTTTGTCACAGTATATGTTGACTCGTATTTGTGTGTCTCCTGGAGTGCCAAAACATCCATTCCCAGACTCCCCATCAGAATTTGTAGTTCCTCCAGCTTCGTCTCTGTAAGCCCCTCGATGTTCCAAGAGCCAACGGCGACGTCCGTAGCGCAAGGGCGCAACCGCCCACCTCGGAAGTCCGGATCACCCTCTCCAGGTAAAGCTGTCCATCTTGAATTCCGTGTTGTGGTGTTTGTGCTTGTATTCGTTGCGTGCAAGTTTGTTGGAGAAGTCGTATGGCAATGTGCTGCAGCTGAACCAACTGCGGAGCCCGATACACTAGACGTGCAATCCAAATTCTTTAACCGATAGTTCATAGAAGCAGTATTGCCGACTGCGGGTGAAACGTCGTGGCCGTGAGCTGCGAGTCAATGGATGCTGGGCCCTCGCCCCCCTCCCTTGGCCTCGCCCTTGGTGCCCTTCATGCCCTTTGCCCCCTTCATGCCGGCGGACGCCTGGGCCAGCAGGTCGTTGCACGTGTTCCCCAGCTCTTTGACGGCGGCGTGGTCGTGCAGCTCCTTCCACGTAGCCCACTCCCCCTGCCACTCGTGGACAACGCCGTCTGAAGACACATGCACTGTCAGAGCATGTTCTCCGCCTACCGTCATGATATACGGGGCCTCCTCCGTGATGGAGATGGCGTACGGGACGGTCCACTCCGTCTTGAGAAGGCGCTTGAGCCCGAAGCAATAGTTTCTGGCAGCGCGATCTGCTGGGAACCTATCCTGGCTGGCCCAGACACGCTTCTGGCCACTGTGTAGGCCCGCACGTCGGAGTAGCTCAACAGCAAGATCCCGCTCAGCCGAAGAAACGAACTCGATCCCCTTGAACTCGCCCTTGCTGTAGATCTTCGTGGGCAGAGGGGCGCCCAAGGTCTGCAGCTTGTCCTTGGTCCAGGTCATCGCGTCCTCCAGGTTAGTGAGCCCGTCAAGGTTCCCCATGACCGCCGTCAAGGCCCGCCTGTCCGTGTACCCCCCCGGTGGAGACCTCGAGGTAGGTTGGGCAGGAGTCTCATGCACATATTTCTGAATGCACTCACGGATCTTACTCTCGAAGCGGTCGTCGTCCATGCCCTGGTGTTTCTGCAGGTCTTCGTACATCGACTCGAGCTTCTCCACTCTCACGTCGGTTACGGTGATGCGCTTCTCCAGGGACTCCAGGCGCTCGAACAGCGCGGTGCTCAGGTCTGTGATGTTGGTGTCCATCTTGGCACACTTCTTCTGCAGCTGCGACACGGCCGAAGCGACTGGCGCGAGCTGCTGTTGGAGGAGTGTCGCCATGGCTGCCATTGTCACCGGCTCCTGCGCGGATATGTAGTCTTCTTTGTCCTCCTCCTTCTCCTCGTCCTCATCCATGCGGTAGTAGGTCGCCTCTGCATGCTCTCGTTCGGCTCCCTCGCCAAGCAGTGGCGAGTGGGGTCCTTGGCCCGTGCGGGCGAACTTCATCTTCTCCCACGGGTTCATGGTGAGCACGTCGCGGACAGGAGTACCTGCAAGGCGAGTGCTCCGAGGCCCTGGAGGTGGGGACTGGACTCCGACATCGCTCAGGACTTTCGTCAGCTCAGCCTCAAGGTTCAAAGGGACACGTGTGCCATCGGCGCTGGAGGACGCCATCGGGGCTACGAAATGAACGATAGGTTCCCGGGCACGGGTCTCGAAGGCGTCCCAGACACGGGTCTTTGAGGGGTCTTTGAGGGGCCTTGAGGGGTCTTGAACCAGAACGTAAGGAGCTTGAGCCTCCATATCCGTTGCGGCCTCGCAAAGCTGGGGGTGGTCTCCATATCCGTTGCGGCCTCGCAAAGCGTGGCAGGCGTGGCACTTCCTCGACACCACAGGGGGTGCGCTGGGGGTGGTCTCCCTATCCGTTGCGGCCTCGCAAAGAGTGGCAGGCGTGGCACTTCCTCGACACCACAGGGGGTGCGCTGGGGGTGGTCTCCCTATGCGTTGCGGCCTCGCAAAGAGTGGCAGGCGTGGCACTTCCTCGACACCGCAGGGGGTGCGCTGGGGGTGGTCTCCCTATCCGTTGCGGGCTCGCAAAGCGTGGCAGGCGTGGCACTTCCTCGACACCAGAGGGGGTGCGCTGGGGGTGGTCTCCCTATCCGTTGCGGCGTCGTAAAGCGTGGCAGGAGTGGCACTTTTTCGACACCACAGGGGCTGCGCAGGAGGTGGTCCCTGAGCGCGGCCGCTATGCACGACGGTCGTCCAGGGCATAGCAGGCGTGGCATTTTCTCGACGCCAGACGGGGTGCGCAGGGGTTGGTCCCTCACCGCGGCCGCTATGCGCGCCGGTCGTCCAGGGCATAGCAGGCGTGGCATTTTCTCGACACCATAGAGGGTGCGCAGGGGTTGGTCCCTCACCGCGGCCACTATGCACGACGGTCGTCCAGGGCATAGCAAGCGTGGCATTTTCTCGACGCCAGACGGGGTGCGCAGGGGGTGGTCCCTCACCGCGGCCGCTATGCGCGCCGGTCGTCCAGGTCACCGGGCTCGCAAAGTGTGGCTGGCGCGGCTTCTCCTCTTCCACCTCTCCTCTTGAGTGGCGTCACCAACGGTATCGGCGGGGCAACGGCCACCAACATCATTCTCACATGCTTCACTTCAGCTATTATCACTCCAGCCATAATATAAGTATGTGGGGTTCCTCGGTAGCGTAATTTTTGCCTCTTGGGGCCCTCTCGGGAATGCCTTTGGAGGCCTCCTGGGGCGTCTTGGATGTATCCTTGGTAGTCTGGGAGCGTGAAGGCGTTTTGGACCGATCGTTTGGCGATTGGGGGCCCTCTTGGACCGTCTCGGGGGCCTCTCGGGGCACGCTTGCCTTGTTTTGGTAATTGGGCATCCCCGAGACCTCCAGGAGTGGATACGTACAGACAATCCCCTCGCACACGCCAGCAGGGTCAGCGGATTTGCGCTTGCTTATTTTGATGGGCAAATCTTCCACCACCGCTAC
>CAUYUJ010003781.1:262918-270418 GCA_963575745.1 Prorocentrum cordatum | reverse complement strand
CCTTGCCGATTCCGGTTCCGGTCCAATCCCTCTGCCTTTTTCGGTTTCGATGTCGATCCCGCGCACGGATGCTGTTTCCGTCTTCGTTCTGGAGGAACAGGGATGCTGAGGGGAAGAAGAGGCGGGCGGAGGAAAAGGCGACGACGACGGCAGCAGTGGCGGCGACGACGACGACGATGAGCTCCTTGGGAGCGAGCCGCGTGGCGGCTTCCTGGCGCCGTCGGTTTGATGCGGCCTGGAACGTGTTGTAGCGGCTCGGGGGGGGAGGTCTGTTGAAGCCTCAGGGCCTGGTTTCGTTTGCGAAGGCCTTACGGCTGGTGCCGCCGACCCTGAAGGGGGACAACGACGACGGCGACGACGACGACGGCGGTGGAGGCGGTGACGACGACGCTGACGTGGGTCAGAGTCCTCAGGGATGCTGTTTGGGGTCTCTTCGGAGCGCTCTCGGAGGCCTCTGGGGGGCAGTTTTGGGGCCTCTTGGTGGCCTCTTGGCAGCCTCTTGGGAGCCTCTTGGGCCTTTTGGGGCCTCTTGGAGCCTCATAGGATCCTCTCGGGGCCAGGGCTCGAAATGTCCGTTCGGTTCCCCCGTCAGAGCACCCTGTTGGAGACGTCTTGGGGCGCTGGCGGCCTCTTGGTGGCCGCGTGGGAACTCTTGGGGACTTACTTCGGGCTTCCGGGACCGCGCTGGGGGGAAGCGTATCTGGGTGGGGACCCTCCCCGGGACCCCCCCCTTGGGACCCCCCCGGGACCCCCCCCGCGGGGAAGGGATCAAAGGGGACTTCCCTTCGACTCCACTCCGACGTTGTTCAATTTCGCTTCGGGCGGCGCGCTTGAGGAGGAGGGCCCAGAGAAATGGAACGGAGGACGACAGATACGACGACTCGAACGCAGAAGCCCGACTCGATCGGCGAAGCCCCTCACACACGCCGACAGGGTCGGCGGAATTCATGAGGGATCGTGGCCCTGGGAGCGCGGACGCAGCGAAATTTACCAGGGATCGTGGCACTGGGAGCGTGGACGGAGCTTAGTTTACCAGGGATCGTGGCCCAGGAAGCGTGGACACAGCGTACTTCACAAGGGAGCGCGGCCCTGGGAGCGCGGACGCAGCGTAGTTTACCAGGGATCGTGGCGGACGCAGCGTAATTTACAAGGGATCGTGGCCCTGGGAGTGCGGACACAGCGTGATTTACGAGGGATCGTGGCTCAGGGTGCGTGGACGCAGCTTAGTTTACCAGGGATCGTGGTCCAGGAAGAGCAGACGCAGCATAATTTATAAGGAATCGTGGCCCTGGGAGCGCGGACGCAGCGTAATTTCCAGGGGATCGTGGCCCTGGGAGCGCGGACGCAGTGTAATTTACGATGGGTCGTGGTCCAGGAAGAGCAGACGCAGCATAATTTATAAGGAATCGTGGCCCTGGGAGCGCGGACACAGCGTAATTCACGAGGGAGCGCGGCCCCGGGAGCGCGGGCTCAGCGTAGTTTGCGTAGGGTCGTGGCCCAGAGAGCGCGGACGCAGCATAATTTACAAGGGATCGTGGCGCTGGGATCGTGGACGCAGCGTACTTTACATGGATCGTGGCCCTGGAAGCGCAGACGCAGCGTAATTTATTAGGGATCCTGGCCGTGGGTCAGGGACGTCGCGCGGCACGTTCCCTGACGCGTTCCCTGAGCTCGAGCTTAAGATCCAGATCAGTTCGGTCAGGACTCGGATACAAAGGAGGACTCGATCCACAACGCTATGGAGCACAATCGCGGCATGGCACATCGCAATTCAGCACGGCGCAGTACAGCACAGCCCTTGGCACGGTACATCAAGATCGATACATTCAGCCTTGCAACTTGGCACGTTCCCTGGCAAGTTCCGTGGCGCGTCCCCTGGCGCGTCCCGTGGCACGTCCATTGGCACGTTCCGTAGCGCGTCCCTTTGGCACGTCCCGCGGTGTGTCCCCATGGCACGTCCCCTGGCACGACCCCTTGCGCGTCCCATTGGACGTTCCGCGGCGCTTCCCCCTGGCATGTCCCCCTGTTAATTATCTCTGGGGCAGCTACTATGGGCTCAGGCAGCTCGAGCTTAAGGTCAAGATCAGTTCGGTCAGGACTCGGATACAAAGGAGAACTCGATCCACAACGCTATAGAGCACAATCGCAGCATGGCACACTGCAATTCAGCACGGCGCAGAACAGCACAGCCCTTGGCACGGTATGTCACGGTCGATACAATCAGTATTTCAATTGCCCGTCGCCCAAGCAGGTGTCATGAAAAAGTCGCCATGCCTTTGCATTTCTATATTCCTGTTCGGGTTTGTGGGTCGATCATGTTCCCGGAAAGGGCGTCGGTCCAGGTTTCTCTTTGGCTGGGTTAACAATCTGGCCTCGACTTGAAGAGGGCCGGTGAAACTACTTGTGACAAATAACGAGGTGACGCCCCATTTTCCCGGAAAGGGCTGGGGCATAGGGTTTTCTTTCAGTTGGTGATTAAGCTGTCCCCGATGCCAAGTTCGAAGCGGGCTGGCATATTTATATACAAGGTCGAAGAGGGCCAGCGGATTACATTTTGAGGATGTCCCGAGCGAACCGTTGGCTTTTGAAATTCCGATCGATGAAATAAATAATGGTAAAGTGAACATTTTCGTTTGTTGCGGATGTCTTGAGCGAAACGCTTGTTTTGCAGAATTTGTTGGAGATATCTCGAGGGAAACAAATGTTTTGTCCCAAATTTTGCTCCTGTTCTGGGGGCCAGAATTCAGAGCATGTCTCAGGCGAAATACTTGGTTTCACATTCCCAGGCCCAGGGAGGTATCTAACATGGCTGTCCCCAGATGGAACCACATGCTTTCACGTGTCCAGGCCACCCAGGGGGTTATCCAAGATGGTGGTCCCGAACTCGAGCCTCGTGTTTTTACATGTCCAGGCCACCCAGTGGGGTATCTAACATGTCCAGGCCACCCAGTGAGGTCCCAGTGTCGGGGAGCTCCGCCGCCCTCGGCCGGCCCAGCGGGGTGCCATCACGCGAGCGGTCGCGGCAAGGAGGAGGAGGAGGAGGAGGAGGAGGAGGAGGAGGGCAGCACCGGCAGGATTTTGTGGGTCCCATCAGGTGGGACCCAGCGTGCGGGTGCCCCACGGTGCCCGCGGTACACCGCTATACAGTACGGTCGGGGCGTTGACCTAAGGAGCCCTAAATGAGGATCGAGGCCCCTCCCTTTTTCCCATAAGTTCAACCTCGATTTCCTATGGAAAGCCTCAGGAAAACCCGAGGCAAACTTTGAAACAATCAAGGAACACCGAGCCCCTCCCCAGCGAAAAGGGTTCCTTCTTCAGCGCCCCGACTGTACCCGCACGTTTTCGCTCATCGCTCCACGTCCTATGACCACCCCTCTCCCGGCGGGGGAAGGATCAAAGGGAAGGGGCTTCCCTTCGAGCGAATGACGACGTGTTTCCATGTCTTCCGGACCGACGACGACGAGGACGACGGCGACGATGACAGACGACGGTGACTACGACGAGGTCGACCCGACGACGACGACAGCGTCTTCCACGCGCCGACACGGTCGGCGGATTTGAGACGACTGTTACCTAGATCACCCGCGGGGGCGCGAAGAGAAACGTGCTTCGCGCGTCGCGGTCTGGGCCAGAGCGGCTGCCCTCCTCCATGGTGGGGCGGCGCGATGGCGCGAAGATGCGTAATCGGGCGTCGCGCATCGCGGGGTGCGATGCGCGAAGTTAGGTGGCCTAGAATACGGCCAGGCCAATCAACTGACTTTCCCACCTCTCTCCCAAGCCGCATATTTGGGCTCAAGTCACAAGGTGCCGCTTCGTCGATCATTGTGGCTGCCAGCCAGTCGCACTGGTTGTTTCTGGAGATGGGGCTCTCTTCGATCCAACAGGTCGTGGAGGACTACGTCTCAAGCGTCGCGCCCAGTTCGTCGTCCTTTTGTTTTTTGACCCTGGTGCCGTGGAGCTCGCAGGGTCAGCCAGCCAACGTGCTGGCCCCCGAAGCAGGCCATGGAGAGATGAGCCAGGGCAGCATCAACCAGATCTTCGAGCAGCACGAGGCTGTGGTGATCCCATCCGTGTACAAGACAAGGGCGGAGAAGAGGGGCTTGACGCGTCTCTTGGACTATTTGAGGGCCGCGCACCCTGACGCGTTCGTTTTCTTGGTGCAGCTGCCAGATCGGTTGGGTGCCGGGCTGACCAATAGCTACCTCCAGACCTTGATGGCGAGGCAGGATGCGCTCTACAGCTTTGGGGCGAGCGGCGTGCTGATGGAGCTGGAGGGTGACCCAGAGGGCTTGCAGCAGAAGGTACGTTTGGAGCTTGCAGAGAACGCCGCGATCCAGCTGCGTGTGCAGTGCTACGAGAGCACCGTGACAGCGGGAGTACTTTCCTCCAGCGAGCTCCAGACCATCGAGGACGAACACGACAGTCTTCTCTGGGAGACCATCCCGACGTTGCTAATGCCCGGTTTTCCTGATCTAGACAAGCGCTTGCTGGAACTTGGGGACAGGGTCGGGGAGTTCTTGTTGGTGCAGCAGTACGCAAATCATCATCACGTCTTGTTGGCGGTTAACGGGCAGCACGAGAATGTCGTGATCAAGACTCGCAATAAGCGGAGCGTCACCGCTGCCGAGGAGGTGGAGAGCGTCTACCAGGAGTTCAACCTCCTGACACACACCCTCGACCACCCACACATCATCCGCTGCGTAAGCATGCTGCACAGCCAGTCCTGTGTGCACCTGGTGCTCCAATATGGCGGCGACTTCTGCATGGAGCAGGTGCTGTCGATTCAACCAGGCCGCCATTTGTTCAGGGACGACGCCGTGGACTGCACCATCCAGATCGCGAGTGCTCTGTCCCACTGCCACGCCAATGATGTTACCCACGGGCAGGTGTCGCTGAGGCATGTGTCGGTAGAGATGGGGAGGAATCGGCTCGTTTGCCGCCTGGTGGACTTCAGCATGGCAGCCCACGTTCCAGACTTCAGCACGCGGGAGACCATGTGCGGTTCCCTCCCGTGCGTCGCTCCAGAGACAGCGCTGGGGGAGCCGTACTGGCCCAAGCCGGCAGATTGTTGGAGCCTAGGGGTGGTGCTCTTGGAGACCGCTTGCGGGCAAGGCTCGCTCGAGCTCTCGGTGCCATGGCGCGGTGCGCACCTCGTGCAGGCCATGCGGGAGATACTCGAGTTCTTCGCCCAAGCCGGCTCCCATGCCCAGGCGATGGCGATAATGGACGGCGTGCACGACGGAGCGACGTTGGCGTGCCTGGAGGAGCTGCTGAGGCCCGAACCCCTCCGCAGGGCGAGCGCCTCCGACGCGGCAGACGTGCTGTCAGCCAGGCGCGTGAAGGCCGCTCGTTGATGGGTGGTGCTCGGGGAACACATGATGACACAAACTGATGGGCCTGTCTTCTACCACCACCACCATATGTTGGAGGGTGAGGGGGTCCTCCTCCTCCTCCTCCTTCTCCTCCCCCCTTCAACTTACGGTGGTGGTGGTGGAGAACATGCCCATCATAAACATCGGCACCGGAGCTCCCTGGCGGCGCCTCGCCCGGCGTGTCCCCGCGCGCCAAGGAGGGGCCTAGCGCCGATGCAAGAAATCTGCGCAGACCCCCAACGTCTTTGTCTGTGCCCTATTTGTCCCCCGCGATGCGCCCACGCCTGGGGGTTGGCACCTGTCCCTCGAAAACGAACGGCGCAGTTGCGGCTCTCTGCGCAATTTCTCTATGAATTCAGCTCATTCGAGCTCCAGGCAGAACGGATGCTTGCGCCTCCATGTTTTCAGCACTACACGCTGCTGTGTTCGCAGTCGTGCGTGTTTCGGCGTTTGCCTGAGCGTCTTCATTGAGTGACTCCGTCACAGTTTCTTCTTCCCTCTTCTTTTTGACTGCACCCACGGTGCTCCAGAGGTCTGGTTGGACAGCCTCTCTACAGCCCGCCGTGCCGATGATCGCTTTCGCGAGGTCGATGGCAATGGCAATATCATCCAGTAGTCTAACTCGCTGACTCCCACAAGTGATTGTGCTTTGCAGCAGTCCTTATCATCCTTGGTCGGTTTGACAATCAGCAGTGTCGGATTGATGAGCAGTGTCAACTAATTAGTAGCCGCTGTTTTTCTCGCGCGCCTCTGCGCTAGGCGCGATCGTTGCAGGCGTTCCGTCTGCCCCTCTTTTGCAGGCGTTCCGTCTGCCCCCCCCCCCCAAGACCTCTCCGAATGCATGCCCATGGCAGCAGGACTCGCGAGAGGCACCAAGGGGTACTATTAATAATTAGTATGTGGCATGCGAATGCGAAAACTGTTACGACTGTGAACATAATTGCCTCCGGCCCATCCCGCCCTCGTTCCTGGGTTGTTGGTCAGAGTTCTCAGGGATGCTTATTGAGGAGGAGGAGGAGGAGGAGGAGGAGGAGGAGGAGGAGGAGGAGGGGGAGGAGGAGGAGGAGGAGGAGGAGGAGCGCTCTCGGGCGCCTCTTGTGGGCAGCTCCGGGTCCTCTTGGGCGCCTCTTGTGGGCCTCGGTCCTCCTGGGGCCTCTTGGGGGCCGCTCGGTGCCTCTTGGGAGCCACCTGGGCCCTCCTGGGAGCTCCTCGGGTCCGCGGGCTCGAAATGTCCGTTCGGGTCCCCCATCTGCCCGCCCCTCCCCGTTTGGAGCCGTTTTTTCCCAACCATCCTGCGGTGTTGGGTCCTCGTTTTGAAGAGACAGCGCCCGCGTCTTACTTCCTTCTACTCCCGCTGCCTCCCCTCCCTCGCCCCATCATCAGCATCATCGTCACCATCATCGCCATCTCTCATCATCCATCAGCATCATCATCTGCAGCATCATCTTCATCCACATCATCATCATCATCATCATCATCATCATCATCATCATCATCATCATCATCATCATCATCATCATAATAATCGTCATCATCATCGTCATCATCATCGTCATCATCATCGTCATCATCATCCTCATCGTCATCATCATCATCATCATCAACATCATGGCCGTCACCATAACCACCATCGTCATCACCACCGTCATCGTCATACTCATCATCATCATCATCATCATCATCGTCGTCGTCGTCGTCGTCGTCGTCGTCGTCGTCGTCGTCGTCGTCATCATGGCCATCATCGCCATCATCATCGCCATCATCATCGCCGTTGTCGTCACCATCATCGACACCCAATTCGGCACACTCCTCACACGTTTCGTGACCCCATAGGGAGCTCCACTGAAGGCCACAGTGGCAAAGTTCGCATGCGGTTCCACCCCCGTTTTTGGCCCACCCTTCACAGGGTTCGTGGCCCCGTAGGCAGCTCCACCGAAGGCCCCAGTGGCAACGTTCGCATGCGGTTCCACCGCCATTTCGGCCCAACCCTCACACGGTTCGTGGCCCCATAGGGAGCTCCACCGAAGGTCCCAGTGGCAAAGTTCGCATGCGGTTCCACCCCTATTTCGGTACACCCCTCATACGGTGCGTGGTCCCATAGGGAGCTCCACCGAAGGCCCCAGTGGCA
>CAUYUJ010003781.1:200000-262818 GCA_963575745.1 Prorocentrum cordatum | reverse complement strand
CTGGGCGCGGCTGGGGAGGCCCCACTGGGGGGCGCTGGGGACCACTGGGGAGCGCTGGGGAGGTCCCACTGGGGGGAGGAGGGGTGCGTCGCGAAAAATAAAACCGTCGGGGCGGAGGGGGCACTGGGCGCGGCTGGGGAGGCCCGACTGGGGGGCGCTGGGGGCCACTGGGTGGCGCTGGCGAGGTCCCACTGGGGGGGGGAGGGGTGCGTCGCGAAAAATAGAATCGTCGGGGCGGAGGGGGCACTGGGCGCGGCTGGGTGGCCCCCACTGGGGGGGGCGCTGGGGGCTGATGGGGGGGGGGGGGGTGGGGGGGGCGCGCGCTGGGGAGGTCCCTGCGGGGGGTAGGGGGGGGGGATACGAGGCAGGGGTGCGTCGCGAAAAATAGAATCGTCGGGGCGGAGGGGGCACTGTGCGCGGCTGGGGAGGCCCCACTAGGGGGGCGCTGGGGACCACTGGGGGGCGCTGGGGAGGTCTCACTGGGGCGGGGCGCTGGTGACATCTGGGGACCCCACTGGGGTGAGCTGGGGACCACTGGGGGGCGCTGGGGAGGTCCCACTGGGGGGCGCTGTGGGCAGAGGTCCCACTGGGGGAGCGGTGCGTCGCGACAAATAAAACTATCGGAGCTCTAGACACCCTGTGCAAGAGAATAGCGTGCCCTGGGCGTAGGCGGCCACGCTTGGGGGAGGGGATGGGGAGGTGCCGCGGGGGCGGCGCGACGCCAGTGCGGGGGGGGGGGGGGGGGGGGGGGGCGGAGCGAACATCAAATCGTCGGGGCGGAGGGTTGCTGGGGAACACTGCGGGGAGAGGGGGCGGGGGCGGTGCCCTGCGGGGGAGATCAGGGCGGAGGGGGCGCTGGGCTGCCAGGGGATAGTGAGGGCGGCGGCTGTGTCCTGCGGCGGGGAGGGGGGGGGGAAGGGTGCGACGCGACAGTGGGATGGTCGGGGCGGCGATGGCACTGGGCTGCTGCTGGAGCATGGGGAGAAGGAGCGGGGGCGCTGTCCTGCCGGGGCGAACGGAGGGGGATGCGGATCGAAAATGCAACGGTCGGGGCGGGGGGGGGGGGCACTGGGCGGCTATGGGGCGGTGGGGAAGCGGGCGGGGCGGTGTCCTGAGGGGGGGTAGAAGGAGGGGGGGCGGTGCGAATATCAAAATGGTCGGGGCGGGGGGGCTCTGGGCTGCGCGGGGACGAGGGGGCGGGCGCTGCGCCCTGCGGGAGGGGGGAAATGGGAGCTGTGCGAAAATAAAGCGGTCGGAACGGAGGGGGACGATGCGAAAATACAATGATCGGCGCGGGGGGGCACTGCTGCTGAGGGGAATCGGGAAAAGGGGGCGGGGGGCGGTGTTCTGCGGAAAGGGAGGGGGCGGGGGGGGAGCACTGCGAAAATAAAGTGGTCGGGGCGGAAGGAGCACTGGGCAGCTTGGGGGCAATGGGGAGAGGGGCGGGGGCGGCGCACATGAGGGGGGAGTGTGTGTGTGTGTGTGTGTGTGTGTGTGTGTGTGTGTGTGTGTGTGTGTGTGTGTGTGTGTGTGTGTGTGTGTGTGTGTGTGTGTGTGTGTGTGTGTGTGTGTGTGTGTGTGTGTGTGTGTGTGTGTGTGTGTGTGTGTGTGTGTGTGAGTGTGTGTGTGTGAGTGTGTGTGTGTGTGTGTGTGTGTGTGTGCGACGCGAAAACCACGTGGTCGGGGCGGAGAGGGCACTGTGCTGCTGCTGGGGAATGGGGAGAGGAGGCGGGGGCGGTGTCCTGCGGGGGGGGGGGGCGAACGTAAAAATGTCGGGGCCGAGTGGGCACTGGGCGCAAAGGGCGCTGGGGAACGCCTAGGCTGCTAGAAAGACGGGGTTGCTTGGGGACGTCCTGGGGTGGGGAGGGGACGAGGGGAGTGCGGTGCGAACATAACATGGTCGGGGCGGAAGGGGAACGGGGCATGAGGCACGGGGCTGTCAGGGAACTGGGCGGCGGGTGAACCGTGGGCTGCTCAGGAACGGGGAGTGGAGGGTACTGCAGTGCGAAAAAATGAGCACTGGACAAGGGGAGGGGGGCGGTGCGAAGATAATGTGGACAGTGCGGATGGGGCCTTGGGCTGTTGGGGGGCAGCGGGGATAGGGGCGGGGGAGGTGTCCTGCGGGGGGATGGGAGGGAGTAGCGGTGCGACAGAGAAAAAGTCTGAACTATGGACGCAAAGTGCAAAATAATTACTCCTCCCTGTCGCACCCCCAGACGTGTCGGTAGGGCGGGCCAGGCGTTTCGCATGAGACTGCCTCATCGCTTACAGTCCTGGAACCTGAGATCTGCAACAGCTTCAAGGATGGAGAGCGGCTGGTTTTCAAACTGTGGCTCTCGCCTACGCGCCACGCGCAATCGTCTAACAAGTGTTCAGCAGCTGCAAGGGTGGAGGGTGACTGGTTTCCCAGATCTGTGGCAAGTCGATTTAGCGCCTTGCACATTCGTCTTAACAGCTTGCAGCAGCTTCAAGGATGGAAGGCGGCTGGTGTTCAAAATGTGGTTCTCGCCTCAGAGCCGTGTACAAGTGTCTTAAAGGTTCGCAGAAGCTTCAAGGACTCATATTGATCAAGGTACAGGAGTTGTGTTTTGGCGCGATTCAAAGCTGTCAGGACGCAACAATTATTTTGATTCCTGGCGTTGAAATCCCAGGAACCGTGTCTGGCACCAGTTAGGAGGTGTCGGGGCGCAACATTCACGTTGACTCGCGGCGTTGGAGTCCCAGGAAAGGTGATCTGGCACGACTTAGGATGTACCGGGGCGCAACATTCACGTTGACTGTTGACTCGCTTCGTTGAAGTCCCAGGAACGGTGTTTTGACACGATCTAGGATGCTCAGACGGATGCTTTCCAACGGGGCATGGCTGTCCCGCTCTCCCTTCCCCCTCACCCAGGGTCCCAAATTCCCCCTCTAGGGGGCAGCGAGCTCGTCAACGCACACCTGGGGCCTCCGGAGTCTCCAAGTCCGAACTCCATGGCCTCCGAGATGCCGACGAGTCTATCTCAGCTTGCTCTAGCTGGCTCCAAGACGCCGGGGAAGCTTAATGACACCAGCGACCGCCTGGCCCAAGAGCCTTCGAAAATGCCCCAGGAGGGCTCCAAAAGGATCCACACGAATCGAGAGACCCAAGAGGCTGCATCGTCAGAGTGCCTGGGGAAAACATGCATCTTCAGCACATTCGTCTTCTTCGACTTCACAGCGCCCAAGATGGCTTAAGAGGCCCGCAAGATCGCTCCAAAGCGACCCAACAAGCTCCTCTGATGGCTTTCAAACTGCCCGGGAGAGCCCCAAGACGGCACAAGAGGCGCCCAGTAAGGCCAAAGAGGACCCCAATAGGGCCCCAACAGAGGCCCAAGAGAGGTATGTCGAATCCACGTCTCGAGCCTTCCGCCCCACAAAGGCCCCCGAAACCGCAGGCAGGCGCCCAAGAAGAACCCCAAAGAGGTTTCCAGAAAGACCCCACAGGCCCCAAACAAGCATACAGACGCCCTCGAACTGTCCCTGTGAAGCCCCAAAGGCCTCGCTGGTGAACAGCTGCCTTCCACTTCAAGGGGACCACCGAGACCGCGAGCGGGCGCCGAAGAGAGCCCATGCTTAGGGGGCCAAATGTGAACCCTACCCCTACCCCCCCACGATTTTTTGGGGCTGGTGGGGTTCACTTCACTCGGGAGCTCCCGAACGAAGTGAACCCCACCCTCCCCCTTGGAAATCGTGGGGGGTAGGGGTAGGGTTCACGTGTGGCCCCCTGCATGCTGCGCCCCAAGAGGGCCGCACTGTGGGCCCAGGTGCTCAAGGCCGCGAGACCCGGACGGGCTCGGCGATCGTCGCGAGCTCGCTCTGCCGGGGGGGCGGCGGAAGGGCGTGGGCCTCTCGAGCAACTTCCTGTGCAGACCGACGAAGGGGAAACTTGGAGAGAGGGTGAACTGCAACATCGCTGATGCGTCTTAGGTTTACACTGGTCTTCCACCTCCTCCTCCTCCTCCTCCTCCTCCCCCACCTCTCCTCCTCCTCCACCTCTCCTCCTCCTCCTTCTCCTCCTCCTCCTCCTTCTCCTGGTGATCCCCAGGACGCGTGTCAGCACCAGCGTGTGCCTCTCCACCGACGCCCCCCATTACGACCCTGGGGCCACACCGACAGTCGCGCGAGGTCGATGCGGCGGAACCTCCCGTCCCCCGAAGCCCCTCACGACAGCCGGGGAAGCATGCCGACACAGGTCGCGCGCCACCGGTGCAGCTGAACCAGGCCAACGCACACATTGGGCCTCGGTCTGGAACTTGTGCTCCGCGCGTCGCGGCGGCGGCCACGGCGACACGCTACGCCCTGGGAGCTGCCAGCGCGTCGCTCCGCTCCGCGGGGCCGCAGGCGGGGAGAGGCTCGAGGAGCTGGCCTGGGGACTGGGGCGAGCCCGTCCTCCCCTGGCGTTCCCATGCTCGGTCTGGGGGAGGGGGAGGGGGAGGGGGAGGGGGAGGGGGAGGAGGAGGAGGAGGAGGAGGAGGAGGAGGAGGAGGAGGAGGAGGAGGAGGAGGAGGAGGAGGAGGAGGAGAAGCGCCGCGGGCCAGGATCGGCAGCGCGCCACGCCGAGCAGACGCTCCCGACCGCGACACGCGCCCTGAGGATCACGGATCGGAAGACCGGCAGAGGCACGAGCGTCCGGAGCTTCGCTCGGATCGGTGCTGAGACCCCCCCCCTCCCTGGCGCGCGGAGTGCGCCAGTGGGGCCGCAGGAGGCGCCGCCAGGAGGGCCCTGCGCCGATCTCAGCAAGCTGCGCGGAGCTCCGAACCTCTACGCTCGTGCAGGCCGCTCTGCCTCGACTCCCCCCGCCCCTGCTCGTCTGCTCGTCGCCGCCGCCATCCTCTCCGTCTACCGCCGTGGCCCCGCTGCTTATCTGATTTGTGCTGCTCTTTCCTCCTCCTCCTCCTCCTCCTCCTCTCCTCCTCCTCTTCCTCCTCCTCCCCCTCCTCCTCCTGCTCCTCCTGTCCCTCCCTAACCCCCCTGACTCCGACATTGTCTTTTCACAACTTCGAGCCCCAAAGGCCTGGACCCCATCCCCGGGACCGGCTTCTCATCCCAGGCCGGTTTTGTGGACGGTCCCGTGGCTTAGAGAAGGCCCCCTGAGGCCGAAAACGGCGAAGAACATCTCCAGCCGCGTTTTTCCGCGACGAGGGGAAGTTGGGGCTCCTGCTCTTCCTGCTCTTCCTGCTCCTCCTGCTCCTCCTGCTCCTCCTCCTCCTCCTCCTCCTCGGGCTTCGGAGCCCCTGGGGGGAGGGCAGAGGCAACCCAAGGGGCCAAAAGCGTGGCCACCGAAGCTGACCTACCGCTTCGGCAGGCACTGGGCCAGGGCGGCCTGGGTCGAAACAGCTGCGGGCGGGTCTTGGAGAGGGGCTACGAGGTTACGTGCTATCCCACGCAGTGGTCGGACAGGACACTACTAGTGGCGAAGCTGCTCAGCCTTCCTGAGTCGCTTCGGCTTCGGCCTTTTACCTGCCTCAAGTCTGGTGAAATATTCTGGCCAGTGAGGCTCAACTTTGCCATGGCAGGGCTTACCGAGCTCACGCAAGCGAGGGAGGGGGCGCGTGGAGGAGGGAGGCAGGAGAACTCGACGGGGAAGGGGAGGGGGCAGGTAGAACGAACGAAGGAATGGGAGGAGGAGGAGGAGGAGGAGGAGGAGGAGGAGGAGGACGACGACGACGACGATGACGGGCAGGTGACACGAGAGGGAGTGCAGGCAAGACGACGGGGCTAGACGATAGGTGAGGATGGTGAGGAGAATGAGCCATAAATGGGCAAATGAGAAGCAGGCTGCCTCCTATTCCTCCTCTTTCTCCTGGTCCCCCTCTTACTCGATTTCCTCCTCTTTCTCTCCCCCCCCTCCTCCCCTCCTCATCCCATCCAACTCCGTACTATAGTACGGTTGGGATATTTGGCTTAGCGTGTCGCGGCGACGGCCCCTGCAACAAGCTCTGCCTGGCAAGCGGATAGCGTGTCGATTCGCTCAGCGAAGCGGGAGGCTCGGAAAAGTTCCGGACGTTGCAGCTAGGGACCAGAAAGTGGATAGCGTGTCGCGCCAAAGCCTGGTGGGTCAGAACTGGCAGAGCACCACGCTACCCAGAAGTTCCCGACCATATCTGTTACCTCCTCCAACTCGCCCTCTTCTTCTTCCTCCTCCTCCTCATCATCATCATCATCCTACTCCCCCTCGTCGCCGTCGTCGTCGTCGCCGTCATCATCATCATCATCATCATCATCATCATCATCATCATCATCATCATCATCATCAGCATCATCATCATCATCATCCTCATCCTCATCCTCATCCTCATCCTCATCCTCATCCTCATCCTCATCCTCACCACCACCACCATCATCATCATCATCATCATCATCATCATCATCATCAACATCATCATCATCATCATCATCATCATCGCCATCGCCATCACCATCACCATCACCATCGTCACGAACACCATCACCATCACCACCATCATCGTCATCACCATCATCATCACCACCACCATCATCATCATAATCAGCATCATCATCATTATCAGTATCATCTTCATCACCATCACCATAACCATCGCTATCATCATCAACATCATCATCATCATCATGATCATCATCATCCTCATCATCACCACCATCATCAAACAACCACCACCACCATCATCATCATTATCATAATCATCAACGTCATCATCATCGTCATCATTATCAGCCGCATCATCATCACCACCACCACCATCATCATCATCAGCAGCAACAGCATCCTCATCCCGATCCTCATCCTCGTCCACATTCTCATCCTCATCATCATCACCATCACCACCATGATCATCATCACCATCAGCATCATCATCATATCTATCATCCGCATCATCATCATTATTCGTTCGAGCGCACTCCGCAAACGTTTACAGCCTCCAGAGACTTCCCCCCTCCTCTTCATCCTCCTCATCCTCCTCCGACTCATCCTACTCCTCCTCATCATCCTCACCATCACCACCATCAACATCAGCATCTTCATCATAATGAACAGCAGAATCACTATCGTCACCATCATCGTTACCATCAGCATCAGCATCTCCATCATTACCACCACCACCAAGACCATCATCATCATCATCAGCATCAGTATCATCATCATCATGATCATCATCATCATCATCAGAAACATGAGCATCAACATAGGCATCTTCATCCTAATCCTCATCCTCCTCATCATCATAATCATCATCATGATCACCACCATCACCAACCCCACCATCATCACTATCACCATCACCATCAGCATCACCATCACTATCACCATCAACATCATGATCATCAGCAGCATCAGCATCAGCATCACCATCACCATCGCCCTCACCACCATCATCATCATCACCATCCTCATCATCATCATCATCATCATCATCATCATCATCATCATCATCATCATCATCATCGCCATCACCATCACCATCACCATCGTCACCAACACCATCACCATCACCACCATCACCGTCATCACCGTCACCACCATCATCACCATCATGAGCATCAACATCAGCATCAGCGTCAGCAGCATCACTTTCATCATCCTCATCCTCATCCTCATCCTCATCCTCATTGTCGTCATAATCATCATAGTCACAATCACAATCGTGATCATGCGGCGCGCCCAGGGGGAAGGCCACGGCGGCGGCCCTTCCCAAAGTGCCGAGAAGGCCTCCGGCCTTCCGGCGGGGACTTCCCGCCGCGCACGCGCAGCCTCCGTCGAGCGGTAGGGAGGGCAAGGCGAGGGGGGCCTGCCGACGACGCCCTGCTCGCTGCAGGAGCACTCTGCCACTCCCTGGCTGGAGCGCAGCATCTGCATCTCGAGCGCACGTGCACGCGGGAAGACGAGCGGGCAGAGATGGGTATGCGCTGCTGCCGCGGGGGCAGTCGTAGGTACTGTCGCCACCGACGCCTCGGAGGGAGAGTCCAAGGTCCAGGAGCACCCGGATCTGGTGCGTCCCATCCTCCGTCTCCTCCTCTTCCTGCTCCTCCTCCTCCTCCTCCTCCTCCTCCTCATCGTCCCAGAACGCAGGGTCGGCGGCTCCAGCCGAAAGGCCTCCGCCATCCAAGGTCCACCGGGTGCTGCCTTGTCACGCGTCGCTGGCATCATAGATCCTTCCTCGCTGCAGAACACCACGTCGCTTCCTTCTTATCACCTTCCCTCCTTCGTCCATACGGTCGCGAACTTTTGCTTAGCGTATCGCGGCGGCGGCTCCAGTGGCACGCTGTGCCGTGCAAGCGGATGGCGTGTCGCTCCGCTCCGCGGGACGAGAGGCTGGGAAAAGCTCAAAGCGTTGAAGTTCGGGGACGGGCACGTTGTTGGCGTGTCGCGCCGAGGCGTGGGGGGCCAAAACTGGTGGAGCCAGGCTGAGCACAAGTTTCTGACCATACTTCTTCTAATCCCCCCGCCCCTCAAGCCCGCCATCCATCTTCCTGCCGCCGCAGCGCCATCCACGACGATCCCAATCCGCGCCCGCACCGCGACGCCCACGCTGGGCGCCCGCCGTTGCGGCCGCGGAGGTCATATGGTACCACCATGGGACCACATCCCCGTTTCTGTCTCAATCCGTCTTAGTCCACAATTGCAATATGTGAATATTACTCTCCTCTCCCCTGGTGACGTCCAAGAAATGCTCGGCCCCCTCCGTACACTGGTGTTTCTTACACACTGGGTTCCCGGGAGATGTGTTTTCGCTGGGTTTTCCCCAACCATCCTGTGGTATTGGGTTCTCGTTTTGAGAGACGGTCCCCGCGTTTTCCTCCTTCCTCCTTCCTCCTTCCCCTCCTCCCTCCCCCTGCGTTTCACCCACCCAATACAGCGTTTCGTGGCCCCGTGGGGAGGCACACCTAAGGCCCCAGCGCTACCGCCCGCATGCGCCCCTCCACCCAGCACGGCGCTTCGTGGCCCCATGGGGCCTACCATATGGAACTCCACCGAAGGCCCCAGTGCTACCGCCCGCATGCGTCCCCCCCACCCAGTACAGCGCTTCGTGGCGTCATAGGGAGCTCCACCGAAAGTCACAGTTCTACCGCCCGCATGCGTCCACCCTGCCCAATACAGCGCTTCGTGGCCCCGTAGGGAGCCCCACCGACGGCCCCAGCGCTACCGCCCGCATGCGTCCCCACCCCCACCCACTACAGCGTTTCGTGGCCCCATAGGGAGGCCCACCGACGGCCCCAGCGCTACCGCCCGCATGCGTCCCCCCCACCCAGTACAGCGTTTCGTGGCCTCATGCAAACTCCACCGACGGCCCCAACGCTACCGCCCGCATGCGCCCACCCCCCCACCCAGTACAGCGTTTCGTGGCCCCAAATGGGGTTCCACCGAAGGCCCCAGCGCTACCGCCCGCATGCGTCCACCCTACCCACTACAGCGCTTCGTGGCCCCCTAAGGAGCTCCACCGAAAGTCACAGTTCTACCGCCCGCATGCGTCCACCCTGCCCAATGCAGCGCTTCGTGGCCCCGTAGGGAGCCCCACCGACGGCCCCAACGCTACCGCCCGCATGCGTCCCCACCCCCACCCACTACAGCGCTTCGTGGCCCCATAGGGAGGCCCACCTAAGGCCCCAGGGCTACCGCCCGCATGCGTCCCCCCCACCCAGTATAGCGTTTCGTGGCCCCCTAAGGAGCTCCACCGAAGGCCCCAGCGCTACCGCCCGCATGCGTCAACCCTACCCAATGCAGCGCGTCGTGGCCCCCATAAGGAGCTCCACCGAAGGTCACAATTCTACCGCCCGCGTGCGTCCACCCAACCCAATACAGCGCTCGTGGCCCCCGTCCCCCCACCCAGTACAGCGTTTCGTGGCCTCATGCAAACTCCACCGACGGCCCCAACGCTACCGCCCGCATGCGCCCACCCCCCCACCCAGTACAGCGTTTCGTGGCCCCAAATGGGGTCCCACCGAAGGCCCCAGCGCTACCGCCCGCATGCGTCCACCCTGCCCAATGCAGCGTTTCGTGGCCCCCTTAAGGAGTCCCACCGAAGGTCACAGTTCTACCGCCCGCGTGCGCCCACCCTACCCAAAACACCGCTTCGTGGCCACATAAGGAGCTCCACCGACGGCCCCAGCGGTACCGCCCGCGTGCGTCCCCCCACCCAGTACAGCGTTTCGTGGCCCCATACGGAGCTCCAACGAAGGCCCCAACGCTACCGCCCGCATGCGTCCCCCCAACCCAATATAGCGTTCCGGGGCCCCATACGGAGCTCCACCGAAGGCCCCAGTGCTACCGCCCGCATGCGTTCCCCCCACCCAGTGCAGCGCTTCGGGGCCCCATCGGGAGATCCACCGAAGAAGATGCCCACAATTGCGGCATTCACAACTGCATACTGTTGGGTCCTTCGCCAAGGTATTTTCCCCAACCAACCTGTGTTGCTGGGTCCTCGTGTTGAAGACACGGTCCCCGCGTTTCCTCCTCCTCCTCCTCCTCCTCCTCCTCCTCCTCCCTCCTTTCGCGCTTCGTGGCCCCATCGGGAGGCCCACCTAAGGGCCCAATGGTGTGTACCACATGCGTCTCCCCCACCCAGTACAGCGCTTCGTGGCCACATAGGGGAGGTCCGCCTAAGGTCCCAGTGGCGTGTACCGCATGCGTCTCCCCTGCCCAGTACGACGCTTCGTGGCCCCATGGGGAGCTCCACCTACGGCCCATGGTGGTGTGTACCACATGCGTCCCCCCCCACCCAGTGCAACGCTTCGTGGCCCATAGGGAGCTCCACCTAAGGCCCCAGTGGTGTGTACCACATGCGTCTCTCCCGCCCAGTACAGCGTTTCATGGCCCCATAGGGAGGTCCACCTAAGGCCCCAGTGGTGTGTACCACATGCGTCTCCCCCACCCAGTACAGCGCTTCGTGGCCCCATAGGGAGGTCCACCTAAGGCTCCAATGGTGCGTACCGCATGCGTCTCCCCCACCCAGTACAGCGCTTCGTGGCCCTGTAGGGAGGTCCACCTAAGGCCCCAATGGTGTGTACCACATGCGTCTCCCCCACGCAATACGTCTCCCCACCCAGCACAGCGCTTCGTGGCCCAGTAGGGATGTCCACCTAATGCCCCAGCGGTGTGTACCACATACGTTTCCCCACCCACTACAGCGCTTCGTGGCCCCGTAGGGATGTCCACCTAAGGCCCCAGTGGTGTGTACCACGTGCGTCTCCCCCAGTACAGGGTGTCGTGGCCCCATAGGGGCTCCGCCGAAGGTCCCCGCGGCGCAGTCCGCATGCGTCTCCCTCACCTAATACAGCGTTTCGTGGCCCCACATCGAGCCCCACCGAAGGCTTCCGTGGCGCAGTCCGCATGCGTTTCCCCCACCCAATACAGCGTTTCGTGGCCCCATATGGAGCCCCACCGAAGGTCCCCGTGGCGCAGTCCGCATGCGTCTCCCCCACCCAGTATAGCGTTTCGTGGCCCCATAGGGGCTCCGCCGAAGTTTCCGTGGCGCAGTCCGCATGCGTTTCCCTCGCCCAGTACAACATTTCGTGGCCCCATATGGAGCCCCACCGAAGGAACCCGTGGCGCAGTCCGCATGCGTCTCCCCCACCCAGTACAGCGCTTCGTGGCCCCATAAGGGCTCTGCCGAAGGTCCTGGTGGCGCAGTCCGCTTGCGTTTCCCTCACCCAATACAGCGCTTCGTGACCCCATATGGAGCCCCACCGAAGGAACCAGTGGCGCAGTCCGCATGCGTCTCCCCCACCCAGTACAGCGTTTCGTGGCCCCATATGGAGCCCCACCCAAGGAACCCGTGGCGCAGTCCGCATGCGTCTCCCCCACCCAGCACAGCGCTTCGTGGCCCCATATGGGGCTCCGCCGAAGGTCCCCGCGGCGCAGTCCGCACGCGTCTCCCCCACCCAGTACAACGCTTCGTGGCCCCATATAGGGCTCCACCGAAAGTCTCCGTGGCGCAGTCCGCATGCGGTTCCCCCGCCCAGTACAGTGTGTCGTGGCCCCATAGGGAGCCCCACCGAAGGTCCTCGTGGCGCAGTCCGCATGCGGTTCCCCCACCCAGTACACCTCCGTCGGAGGCCGTCGGAATTCCGCGCCTCGCTCGCCCGTCGTCGCTCTGCTCAGCGGCAAGAGCCTCGCCCGCTATCAGCCAGCCAGCTAGCTCTCTTTGCTCCGCGCAGCGGGCGGCCCGCGCGCGTCGCTGGGAACCTCTCCGGGGCGACCTGCGCGGGTCGGGGGGACTCTGCGCTGCGCTGCGCCCGCAGCCTTGGACTTTTGAGTGCGCGGGCAAAGAGGGAGTAAAAGAAGAGGAGGAAGCGGGCGCGATCCTCGCGGGGGGGCGCGCCGACATTGGCGTCGCGGCGCGCGGGCGACGCCGTCGGGGAGTCCCGGGGATGCCCCTTGCGGTGGCCACGCCCAGCGTCACGAGTACTCAGAGGCAGCCATTCTCAGACTATTGACATTCATATACAATTACACCATGCTTTGTCGTACTCGCATTCATGCACGTAGGCTCGCTCGCACGCAGATTCACTCACAGTCAGGCGCACTCGCGCTCAGATTCACCCGCGCTCAGTCTCCCCACGTACTCGGATCAATCGTTTTCGTTTGTGTTGTGTACCACGCCGCTCATTTCGGCACACCCCTAGCACGGTTCGTTGCCTCAT
Organism: Prorocentrum cordatum; assembly: GCA_963575745.1. NCBI lineage: Eukaryota > Dinophyceae > Prorocentrales > Prorocentraceae > Prorocentrum > Prorocentrum cordatum. Next base: position 250,176 of record CAUYUJ010003781.1, on the reverse strand, counting down.
AGGGATCACCACCGAAAAAGTGAATCACAATTGTGGTACTCACACTTGCATATGCTTGGGTCCTTCGTCAGGCTAATTTCCACAATGCTGCGTTCGCCGAAGCGCTGGCCTCATTTCCGGGCTACCGCTCGTTCCGTGTCGTGCTCCCTCTGCAGCGCTGGCATCATTTCCGCGCTTCCGCTCGTTCCGAATCGTGCACCCCCCTATAGCGCTGGCGTCATGATTTCCAGCGCTATGCCACGGCATGTTCGGTCCTTTCAAATAAGCTTCGAAATCTGGAAACTGCCCCCCCCCCCCCCTTCCCCCGAAAAACCATCGGATGTGATTACACATTCGGTGCCGATTCGCTGGTTTTTGGGTCGCAGAAGCCCCCCCCCCTTTGGGGCGTCGCTACGCCATGCTATGTCAGGCGACGCGTCCTCTGAATCGTGCTCTCGCTGCAGCGCTGGCCATACTTCCGCGCTTCCGCTCGTTCCGAATCGTGCTCCCGCTGCAGCGCTGGCGTCATTATTTCCAGCTACATGCCACGGCATGTTTTCGGTCCTTCCAAAGATGACCCCAAAACTAGAAAATTGCCCCCCGAAGCAAACATCGGAAGTGATTCCACATTTGGTGCCGATTCGTTGGTTTTTGTGGCCGCAGAAGCCCCCCCCACTTTGGGACGTCAGGCTACACGTTGATCTTCAACACCATGCTATGCCATGTAATGCTACGCCCTGCTACGACATCCAACTGTGCGAATAGAGAGGATATCTACGCCATGGTATACGGGATGGGAGGGAGGGGTAGGACGTCAGATATGACGCGAGCGCATCAAGCTTGTCATCCTCCCCCTCCCTCCCAACTCTCTGCCCAAGAGGCCCCGAAGACGGCTCCGAGAGGGCCCCAAGATGACCCAGGAGACGACTTCCAAAACGGTCTTGAAGCGCTCCAAGAGGACCCCAAGATGTCGGTCCAGAGAGGCATCCAAGATAGTTTCTGACAGCGTTATACTGGCCAGGAACACCCTCAGGTGTCCTCTGGAGCCTCCCAAGGAGCCTCCAACGGCCCCCAAGAGACCCAACGAAGCCCCTAAGAGTTTTTCAAGAGGCCCCCAGGAAGCTCCTAGGAGGCCCCAAGAGTGCCCCCAAAAGGCTCACAAGAGGCCTCCTCCTCCTCCTATTTCCTTCCTCTCCTCCTCTTCTTACTCCCCCACGTGTTCCCCGAAAAGTTTCCACGGCGACTGGGGGAACACGTAATCCGATAGCTTGGCGGAGCTCTGGCCGCAACGTTCGGCCACATAGGCGCTTCCAAAAGGCAGGGGACGTCGGTGATTCGCCGTAGTCGTCTTTGATTGTGCGAACCGAAGTGTGAACACGTGAAACAGATTCACTGATGAAGGCAGCTCCATTTCAGAACGGAGCTCTCGCTTGAGATTTCCAAGGAAGTTACGAAAGGAAGCGTAACATTCCTCAAACAGTGCTTGTGCTGAGCATTCTGGCCTCGGCTACTAAGGGGTTGGGTGCGTACGGCCAGGTTTCTCCACGTTGCCGACCGTTGCCGCATGTTGCCGCATCCTTCGGGGTGGGTCTGGCGAGGTTTCGTCGCGTTGCCGCCTCGTTGCCGCTTTGCTGCCGCCTCGTGCGCTGTTTGGGTGTGGCGAGGCTTCACCACTTTGCCGCCCCTTGCGGCCCCGTTTCCGCGTCGTTGACGCTTTGTGCGCTGGGTGTATCTGGCGAGGTTGCGCCACATTGACGCCCGTTGCCGCCCGTTGCCGCCACGTTGCCGCCCTGTGCGCTGAGTGGGTCCGGCGAGGTTGCCGCTTCGCTGCCGCCTCGTGCGCTGGCTGGGCCTAGCGAGGCTGCGCTACATTGCCGCCCCTTGCGGCCTCGCTGCCGACTCGAGCACTGGGTGGGTTGCCGAGGTTTCGCCACGTTGCCGCCCCTCGCCTCCTCGTTGCCGCCTCGTGCGCTGGGTGGGTGCCATGTTGCCGTCCGTTGCCGCCTCATGCGTTGGGCGTCTGGGGAAGTTTCGCCACGTTGCCGCCCGTTGCCGCGTCGTTGCCGACTCATGCGCCGGGTGGGTCTGGCGAGATTTCGCCACATTACCGCCCGTTGCCGCCTCGTTGCCACCTCGTGCGCTGGGTGGATCCGGCGAGGTTTCGCCACGTTGCCGCCCGTTGCCGCTTCGTTGCCTCCTCTAGCGTGCACCTCGTACCGTGCACCATATAGCTGACACCACATTGCTTTCACCACAAAGCTTACACACGTACAGTGCAACAACTTACTGTTCGAGGTCCAAGCTGGCAAATTTTGTGAAGCAACTGCAAGGACGGAGTTCGACTCCTTTGACTCTCGCTGGACTCTTTCTTGAACCTTGTAATCCTACCTCCTCGCATTCCCGATAGCTGCAGGGGCGCAGGGCACTCTCTTGAAAGCCCATGCGGCGCTGGTCTCTAAAGGGGGTGCTTTGTGCTGTGAGAAGGAACCCCTGCAGTAACTCACGCGGAGGGGACTTGGTACGGGAGGGTGCGTTGAAACATCGTTGGTGCACCCCGGCCCTACTCTGGTGCCTCATCCGGTCGAGGCGAACCATGAGATGGCGGAGGGGGGGTGGGTGGAAGAACGGGAGCGGCACGAGATGAAGCCAGGACCGGGAGAAGAACATCGGACCAGAGCAGATCGGGGATCTCTGAAATGCGGCGGCTCTGAAAAATGTATCGGGCGCCGCGGTCGTTACAGAACGCTCTAGAACGCTCTGAGTTTCTCTCTCGGGGAGCACTCTGACCAGAATTGCGAGGCGGCTCCAGCTATGGTGACGAGGGCCTCCCTTGAGGCCCAAGAAGACGAAAACGAATAGGAAAGGCAGCGGAATCGGTATCTTTTGAACCCGTTCTGGAAACTATTCGCGTTGAACCCCCGTGGCCGGCCCCGCCGCGTTCCCCTCCCCCGCCTCTTGTCACGTCACGACTCGCGCCGGCACCATCTGGGATGCACCATTCCTGGAGGCATTCCCAGACGGCGCTGGCGCGAGCTGCGACGTGGCCGGCCCCCTGCCCCTCTCCACCCCCTCCCCGGTCACGCCCGTCATCGCCAGGGGACGCAGAAACCGCCTCCAAGAGGCCCACACATGCGAGACAAGGGGAGGATGGCGGTATCTCGAAGCCTCCAAAGTCGGGTCCGAGCAGCTGGGGTTCGAGGATCGCGTCGCATCGCCGACGCACCGTCGATGCATCGGCGATGCATCGGCGATGCAGCGGCGACGTTGGCGATGCATCGGCGCCACCGGCGTGGAGGAACTCTGGCTCCACGTCGAGCCGCATCGTCGATGCGGAGCGATCCTTCGACCCAATCTGCTCGAACCCCATCTGGGAGGCCCAGATCCCCCTCCTCCTCCTCCTCCTCCTCCTCCTCCTCCTCCTCCTGCTCCCTCTCCTCCTCCCTCCCAGCGAACCGCTCGGTCAGGGCTCGGTTGGAGCGACCTGCGATCCCGATCTCTTCGGCGACTTCGGCTCGATGGGCGCCGCACCGTGGCGAACGGTCCCCTCTGTGGCGCCGCCGCCTCGTCCTCGTCGCTCTTCTCGTCGGAGCATCGGCCCCCACGCGCAGGCCTCGGCGGCACCAGCAAGAGTCGGAGTCCTCCTCCCTCTTCTTCCCGCTTTCCTCCGCCCCCTCTCTGCCGCCTCCGAAGTGGAGCCCGGTCCTGGCCCCCTTCCCCGCCCGAGCACGGCAGGCTCGCCATCGCTCGGACGTCCGTTCCCTGCGCTTTCTTCGGTCTCGTGCGCGATGTTTTTTTTCGCGACATGATCGAGGATGCTCCTCGAGGGTCCTCGCCGAAGGCAAAATGCACACGTCCGAGCGATGCCAAGGCTCCCGGCCCCCGGCCCCGCCCGAGAGCGGCAGGAGAGGCCGAGGGGGGGCGGGGCCGGGAGCCGCCGCGGCAGGCGGAGGAGCTCGGGGGCGCTGGGGGCGCCTTGTGCACCGCCGCTGGCGGCCCGCCGAGGCGGCCATCTCCTGGGGTGGCGGGGGGGGGGGGGAGGTGAAGGATGAGGGATACGAGGAGGAGAGGAGGAGGAGGAGGAGGAGGAGGAGGAGGAGGAGGAGGAGGAGGAGGAGGAGAGAGGAAGAGGAGCAGGAGGAGGAGGAGGAGGAGGAGGAGGAGGAGGAGGCGGAGTAGGAGGAGGAGGACGAGAAGGAGGAAGCCATGGCCCGCTCAGGCCGTGGCAGCACGACGCCCTCGGGTGGGCATCCGCGTATCGTTCGAGACTGACCCGCACGCCGCGGGGCCCTGGCGCGCAGCCATGGCTATGTCTCGCTTCTCCCCCAATTCTCCCCCGCTCGCGCTCATGAAATCCGCTCGACGTCAAAACGAGGAGGACCAGGAGGAGGAGGAGGAGGACCAGGAGGAGGAGGAGGAGGAGGAGGAGGAGGAGGAGGAGGAGGAGGAGGAGGAGGAGGAAGGAGGACCAGGAGGAGGAGGAGGAGGAGGAGGAGGAGGAGGAGGAGGAGGAGGAGGAGGAGGAGGAGGAGGAGGAGGAGGAGGAGGAGGAGGAGGAGGAGGAGGAGGGAGGAGGAGGAGGAGGAGGAGGAGGAGGAGGAGGAGGAGGAGGGGAGGAGGAGGAGGAGGAGGAGGAGGAGGAGGAGGAGGAGGAGGAGGAGGAGTAGGAGGAGGAGGAGGAGGAGGAGGAGGAGGAGGAGGAGGAGGAGGAGGAGGAGGAGGAGGAGGAGGAGGAGGAGGAGGGAGGAGGAGGAGGAGGAGGAGGAGGACCAGGAGGAGGAGGAGGAGGAGGAGGAGGAGGAGGAGGAGGAGGAGGAGCGAGCGTCCCGAGGCGACTTGGCACTCCGCCTAGGCCCCGGGGGCGCGGGGCGCGGGCGGCGGGCCTCGGGTCGAGCTTCGCAGCTCGGCGAGGCGGTCCGTGTCGAAGTCGTCGTAGCTAACGTCCTTGCCAACGTCGTAAGCGAGTGTGCAAGGATCGTCGAGGATAGGACACGCAGAGGCCGAGGACGGCGGCCTCGACGAGAGCGAAGGTGCAGGGCGAGGCGCAGGAGAAGCACAGCCAGGCCAGACGCTGCGAATCTCCCACAGGGCCTTCTGGGAAAAGGGGGTCACGCTGAGCGTCCGAGAACAACCGGATCTCCTCGAGCGCCTTCTGGGAAAGGACGTCACGCTGAGCTTCCGAAAGGCGCTGGTCAACCTTTGTGCCATTCGCATGCTGATTTTCCTTATCTTATTCCTTGACCTTCTTGGCACGTTCACGACCTTCGAGCAGCTCGTCGTCGTGCTCGCCGTACTCGTCGACATTTGCCTTCTTGGCCTCCCTCAAAGCAGAAGGAGTAGCGGGCGAAGTACGCCGAGGAACGCCAGACGAGGGAGAGGTCCATCGCAGCGGGATGCAACGAACGCAGCCCTCGCCCGCGGAGGGCCACACGTGATCGCCCGTCCGGCACACCGTGCGGCAGTTCAGAAGGTGGAACTCCAGCCAGTGGTGCATCGGACTGCTCGAGACGACCAGGCCGAGGAGGAACGGCACCTTCGGGAGTTGGCCTAGCTGCCGCAGGTCGAAGATCGCCCGCGGCACGAGCAGCGACGCCGCGACCGTGGAGATCGCCGCGCGCACGGGCAACCAGCGTCAGGCGCTGACTCGGCAGCTTGCCGCATCGAGGCTGCCCTTCTGAGACAGAGCGCGGCCGGCAGCTCGGGCCAGCCGGGGCGCCGCCAGCGTGGGCAGAGCCTCGGCACCATCCGGGTGGAGGTGGCCCGGGCGAGCGCGTCCAGCAGCAAGAGGTACCGTCCGTCAGCTCAAGCAGGTGGGAGTTCCTGCAGCCGTCGCCGAGGGCGCATGGCGGGTAAAAAATCGGCATGCCGGGCAGGCAGTAGACGTCGCACGCAGCGCGAGCACGGTGCCGCAGTCCAAGAGCGCCCCGATTCACGGCAAGGTCTCGACTCCCAGCCGCAGCAAGAGGAACCGCATCAGGAGGTACGGCGGCACCTCCAGCAGGAGGAGCGCCAACAGTGCAACTCACGTCAACCGCAGGCTGAACGATCTCGGGAGAAACTGGGGGAGCTACTCATCACTCCAAGGGGGGTCCGCACGGGAGCCGTGCGGATCCACCCTCGGACCGCGATGAGCCCCGCCCGCAATTCCAGGCTGTACGTCAGCACCGCCTCGCAAGCCGAAGGCGCCACAAGCATGAGCATGAGGAGCAGCATCAGGGACGAGATCGGGACCGCTCGCCACTGGCAGCTCGTCCCGACCAGCTTCGCCTGGAGTCCCTGCGTGCTCCGCTTCACCAGCGCGTGCCGCGAGCCCATCCAGAGAGCCAGCATCATCAGCCCCGCCGCCGAGAACACCCGGTCGAAGGACGGGCAGAGCACCTCCAGCACCGTGCGGACGACCGACCCCGTCTGCGTCGAGATGTGCACCAGCGCCAGCGTCGGCGTCACCCTCCTCCGCCTCCTCCGCCACCTCCGCCTCCTCCTCTTCCTCCTCCTCCTCCTCCTCCTCCTCCTCCTCCTCCTCCTCTGCCTCAATGCTGAAGTGTGCTCGGTACGCGGCCCAAGCGAGTGGGCAGAGTGCCCACGAGCGAGAGGAAGCCCACAGAGGGGTAGGAGGTCACGCTCGTCACCATCTGGGGACTCACGATGCGCAGGAGGCTCTCGTTCCGCGGGAAGCACCTGGCCGTCGGGAGGGTCACGATCTCCAGGGAGCCCGTGTACAGCAGGGAGACCACCGTCGATACCGACGCAACCAAGAGGCACACGAGAAGGAGGCAGTGCATGCCCTCCAGGACACCCACGACGAATAGGAAGCACACGAGGATCATCTGCAGAGAGACTACCACACTTGAGCGGCACACGGCGCGCAATAAGCTCTTGGCCAACAGGAAGAGCACGATCAAGCAATCCACGCAGCAATCCGCGCGATCCTCGAAGATGCAGAGCTCTGACTCGAAGTTGATGTCGAACAAGAAGTTGCCAGCATCTGCAACCCCAGGCGGCAACGATGAGGAATCCCCATCACGAAGCACACCAGTCACATGATGCTGAGGAGGGCCATGCGCATCAGCAGGAACAAGGTCACCATTCTCGACCACACATGGCGTCGAACGAGAATGATAAGAAGTAACTGGAGCCAGTCCAATAGCTAACGCAGCCAGATCAGCAGTGGCCTCGAACTCTTCCGGCTGGCCCGCACGAAGGACGGCAGGACCATCAGCTTGCAATGTGCCAAGCTAATGCGCAACACGCACCCCAGAGCGAGTCAATTTACGCAGCACTTCGCCAGAACCAGAAACATCGTGGCACGACGCCTCCGCAGCCGGGACCCTGGCAAGAACAGAACGAGGAACCAGAACAAGAGCATTGACCACTTGGCCTGGGACGAAGGCCCAGGAGCTTAAAATGGCCGTCGGCGCCACAGGAGCAGCTGCGGGGGCAGGAACACATGCGTCGAGGTGAAGAAGATGCGGCCGTCGTTCCAGGCGTGCAGGGAGCAGATCAGCCAGGCGAAGAAGCTGAGGCAAAACAGGCGGCAGGGCGCCGCGTACGCCCAAGCTCGGAAAGCAATGCTTCGCCTTCCCGTACTGTTTGTTGTCGTGCAGAAGCTGCCTCTCGACGTCCTCGGAGAACAGGTGCGCACAGTTGAGGACGGCGTGCCTCAGGCTGTGAGCAGGGCGTCCACCAAGATCTTGCACAATGCCATAATATCATACTGTAGCACACGAGTGAAGTCCGAGAGGGATCCGCACGTACCATTCCCCAGGCCGAAGATTTCGCCAAGATCGCCCAAGAACACCACGGACGCGTCGCTGACGCCACCGCTCGTAGGATCGGCAATGTGGCGTCACCTCCATGAGCGCATGGCGGCAAGTCGCCACACAGGTCGAGCCAGCAGCGAGCGCAACACACAGACATGCTAAAGTGGCACGTCGGGGGCCACGACCTAGCATGCGGTTTGAGCCAAAATTGCTACGGAATGGCAGGAGAAGGAGGCGGGGGGGGAGGAGGGGGAGGGGGCAAGCTAGGTGCGCTCGCGTCATATCTGACGTCCTACCACTCCCTCCCATCCTTTACCATGGCGTAGATATCCTCTCTAGTCGTACCGCCGGATGTCGAGCAGGGCAATGATCGCGACAGGGTACGCGATGTATGGTAGAGCACGGCATGGCATGGCGTAGAAGAGCACGGCGGAGCGTAGCATACCATAGCGGCATTGCGCAATGAAGCAATGCATCACAAAGCATTGCAACGCAAAGCATGGCATCGCACAGCGGCGCAGAACACAACACCGCACAGCATGTCATGGCATGGCGCCAGGTTCCTTGAAAGGTACGTGGATCGGCTTCGAGTGGTCTGGGCCGGTCTGGAGTCGCGACTCCATGTCTAACTCCTTGGAAAGCACCCACCAGCTCTGCTTTCAACATCGCCTTCTCAAAGCAGGAACGGGGCTCCCGCTCGATATTTCCTGAAAACGACGACGACCCAAAATGGTGGGGCTTCTGCGACCCAGAAAATCAACGAACCGACACCACATGTGGAATCATTTCTGATGTTTTTTCGGGTGGCCATTGTCTAGATTTTGGAGCCTCTTTGGAAGGAAGGCCAGCGCTGCAGCGGAAGCACGATTCGGAACGAGCGGAAGCGCGGACCGAGGCCAGCGCTGCAGCGGGAATATGATTCGGAACGAGCGGAAGCCCGAAAATGAGGCCAACGCTTCAGCGGGAGCAACATCTTCCTCTAAAAAACCAAGCGAAAACCTAGCTCCCGGGAATCCTGTGTAAAAAATACGCGGAAGGGAGCCCGATATCTTCCGGACGTCATGAGGGGAGAGAGGAGGGTACTATTCACATTGGGTACTTGTGTATATTGTGGAAAAGGGGAACAGGAGGAGGAGGGGGAGGAGGAGGGGGGCGGAGAGGAGGAGGAGGACGAGGAGGAGGAGGAAACGAGGAGGAGGAGGAGGAGGAGGAAGAGGGTGGGAGGAGGAGGGTGGGAGAGGAGGGAGGTCGGGAGGAGGAGGAGGAGGAGGAGGAGGAGGAGGAGGAGGAGGAGGAGAAGGAGATGAGGAGGAGGAGGAGGAGAGGAGGAGGAGGAGGAGGAGGAGGAAGAGGAGGATGTTGGAGGAGGAGGAAGAGGAGGGTGGGCAGGGTGCCTGCGCAAGGCGCCCCCCGTGAGCTGCGGAGGCTGCGCGACCCCCCCCCCCCCCCAGAGCGCGGAGCGCCACGCCGCCGCGGCCCAGAGGCCGCCCCGCCGCGCCGCGGCGCGGCGGGGCGCCCGGGCTCGGACGGCGCCGAAAATCCCCAAGGGCCTGGCGACTCCTCGCCTTGAACCAAGAGCTCGGCCACAAGCAGGGGAAGAAAAAGTGACAGAAACGTAAGGTCTCGGAGGTCCGCGCCCCCCCTCCCGCCCCAAGAGGCCCCCGAGAGCCCCCCCAAGAGGCCCTGGGGTCCCCCAAGACGCCGCCAAGGAGCCCCAAGAGACTCCCAAGAGGTCCCCAAGAGGCCCTAAAGAGGGCTCCAGGGCCGGCGGAATGAGCGAAGCGATTAAATAAGAGCTCGGCCACAAGTAGGGGAACAAAAAGTGGCATAAGCATAAACACTCGGAGGTCCGCGCGGATTTCTCGGATCGACGCTGGACCCTCCCTGGCGCGCGGAGCGCGCCAGGGGCGGCGCCGGAGGCGCCGCCGGGGGGCCCCAGCGCCGATCCGAGAAATCCGCGCGGACCTCCGAGTTTTTATGTTTATGTCACTTTCTGTTCCCCTAACAAGAGCCCCCACCTCCTGAGACCCCAGGACGTCCCTTGATTTTCGGCGTGGGAGCGTCACGCTGTCCACACCAAAACCATCGAAACCCACGAAACCCACGGCACCCTGGAGGCAAGCAGGGTGTTTCTTGGCATGGGGTTCCACTGTAGCTGCCCCGAATACGCAACGCGCAACCGTAACGTGCTGACACAGGGCTCAACACGCAGACTGAAAACGTCAGTCTGGCGCGACATGTTGGCCAAAACGTAGGGCCGGCACGTGCCAAAACAACACGCAGCGGTTGACACGGACGCTTTGAACACGGCACGTGTTGCGTTTCCAAATTGGCGTATCAGGGCAGCTAAGCTTTTCGCCCATCGACCTGTGGGCATGAAACCTAAATGCAGACAGATCGAGGCCAATCCAAGTGAACCCATGTAAATCCAAGGATTTCCATGGAAGTTTGGAGCAAGTTATGGCCGCTCCAGCGCGAGTCGAGCGACGGCAGAAGTCGTGAAGCCTTTAACGAGAAAGCGCCGGGGGCGTTCTTTCCTTCCAGATTGCAAGATGGGCGTTCCTTCTCCCGTCAGCTCGTTCCTTTTCCCGTTCTGTCTGCACTGCACAAGGCTACTTCAGCAAGAGCGAGGTGCAGGCGGCACCAAGCGGCACCTCGCCGAGCGGACTGCTACTGGCGTCCCGGCGGGGGCAGGCAGAAAGCCAGGGTGACAGGGTGGGACAAGCGACCCCCCTGGCCCGAAACTGCTGCAGAGGGAGAGGGGAGGAGAGAAGCAGATGACAAGAAGGCAGCACATTGATGGGGCAAGCGATGCTAATTCACCTCCGTGAGCCAATATTTTGTGGTTCATGCTGTTTCCCCGTTTGGAGATTTTCGTTCGCGCCGTTTTTGGTTCACTTCCGTTCTGTATTGCGCTTTGTTTGTCTGCTTTGGGCTGCTGTTTGTTTTGTGTTCCGTTCTGTTTGGTCAGAAACCGAAAAGTCGAAAGCGGAAAAAGAAACGCCTCCACGCGTTTCCAGCATCAACTGAGCGTCTATGACCATGGCGGGGACGAGGCCTCTGACTTTGCTCTCCTCCGCCGTGTCAGGAGGCAGCTCCTGACCACTGGCAAGTCCTCGCGAAAACCAGTTACAGCTCGTAAGCCCGAGAGCGAAGCTACTAAGCCGGATTAGCCCATATTGATCCCAAGACAAAGGCATATTAAGCCGGATTAGACAGGATAAAACGAAATGGATCGGGATCATGTCACATTTGTCCTGGCTTCGACCACAGATCTACCATCACTGAGGCTGAATTGCATCTCCCAGGAGTTTCATCCCAAGCTGTGTGCCCTAGGATACGGTTGCGTCGTTGTTCTGGCATGGATTCAACATCACAGGTAACACGCACATGGCAACATATCACCTGTAGGTGAGATGATCGGAAAAAGGCACATATCCCCCCCTTTGAGTCGAATGTTTCCCCCTAGTGGCCCGGGCGGATTTGCACGGATAGCACGTACGCCATGACGATAACACGTATAAGAGGGAACTTAGCACATCAATGTACCATGCGACACTAGCCCCATCCTCCTCCTCCTCCTCCTCATCATCATCATCATCACCATCATCTTCATCACCACCATCGTCTTCATCTTCATTTTCATCATAGTCATCATCATCCTCATCAGCATCATCGTCATCGTGGTCATACTCGTCATCATCGTCACCACCATCGTCACCATCACCATCGCCATCACCATCACCATCACCACCATCACCATCACCATCACCACCATTACTATCACCATCACTATCATCATCATTATCATCCTCATCCTCATCATCATCATCACCATCACCACCGTCATCAACAGCATCAGCATCATCATCAGGGCATCGTCATCATCGTCATCATCGTCATCATCGTCACCACCATGATCACCATCACCATCACCATCACCATCATGTTCAGCATCAGCTTCATCATCCTCATCATCATTCTCATCAGCATCATCGTCATCATCATCATCATCATCATCATCATCATCATCATCATCATCATCAGTATCATCACCACCACCATCAAAAATCATGATCGACTTTGCTCTCCTCCGCAGTGCATCCTAGGCCGCCCCAGCTCTCCTGAGGTTCTGACAGAACAGACTCCCCGACGACCTGTTCTTTTCGACGGGTATTTGCTCCTTCGACGGCCCTTAGGAGGCCCCGGGACCATCAGACACGGAAGCCGAAGCGAAAAACTGCATCCAGAGAAGCGGTCGAGGCTTCTGAGGCCGCGGGTGGAAATCAGCCTGGCGAGGGACCCATTGTTCGTCCTTCTCCTTCTCCTCCTTCTCCTCCTCGTTCTCTTCCTCCTCCACCTTCTCCTCCTCCTCCTCCTCCTTCTCGTTCTCCTCGTCCTCCTTCTCCTTCCCCTCCTTCCTCATTGCCACTGCCACTACTCCCACTACTACCACCACTGCCACTACCACTACCACTACCACTGCCACTACCACTACCACTACTATGTACTACCACTACCACCCCGCGGCCGAGAGACATGAAGAAAGAGGCCCCGGGGAAGAGGAAGGCGCAGGAGGGGGAGGGAAGGATAGGACACTGAAAGACACCGATGCCGCTGCTCCACGGACCTCTCCTTGGGTGCGCTCAGGCCAGAATCTGGAGGAGACTCCAGACCTCCTCCTCTTCCTCCTCCTCCTCCTCCTCCTCCTCCTCCTCCTCCTCCTCCTCGTGGCGACGAGGGCTCTCCAGGACGAGTGGCGGTATCGGCAATTGCCTCTTCCTCCTCTGGGAGCCCAGAACTCCGACGTGGCGGTTCTTCACAGCGTCGACACCCAGGAGGTCTGGACCCTCTCCCCACGGCGGGCCTCTCAACCCGAGGCGCGCTCTGGTCTCGTCGACGGCCCGGCGGGGTGTGCCTCGGGGAGGGCGAGAGAAGCCAAATACCTCCCGCCGCGAGTTTGCCCCACGACGAAGGGAGGCGTACAGCATCGGCCAGCCTCGGCTCGGGGAAGAAGAGGGAGAAGAAGAAGAAGAAGAAGAAGAAGAAAAGGGGAGCCGGATCCAAACGGAATCCGCGTCGGACTGACCGGGCCGCGCCGGCAAGCCAGCGGAACCGCATCGGAGGGGCCGCGCCGGGGTGCGCCTCAGCGCCACGCGGGCCCCGGGCCGCACCGGGGGTCCCCGCAGCATCGGGATCGAAGCGGGTCGGGCCGGCCGAGACCAGAGCCGAGTGGGGCCGATCGGGTCGAAGCGGACCCGGGGGCGGAGGCCCGAGCGCACCGGAGCAGGGACCGGCCGTCTCCTCCTCCTCGTCTCCTCCTCCTCCTCCTCCTTGCCTCCTCCTTGCCTCCTCCTCTTCCTCCTTGCCTCCTCCTCCTCCCCCCCCCCCCTCCTCCTCCTCCTCCTCCCCTCCTCCTCCTCCTCCTCTGCCTCGGCGCCCTTCGGCGGCCTTCAGCCGCCCTCGGTGACTTTCGGCGGCCCTTGGCGGCCTTCGGCGGACTGGAGCAGGGACTACCACGGCATGTTCTCAGAACCAAAGAATGTCCTAAGAACCAAAACAATGCTCCGCTCTCAGAACATAAAACAAGACGCATCAAAACAAGACAGGTCTCCACCAGAAGTGCTCTACGAGCACCCCGTGCAAACCGCACAAGTCCTTGGAACACTCACCGGTGGGCCTGGAGGCAAGCCGGGACGCCTCGCCACTGCTCGACACGAGCTCTCGCCAAACCGCGGCGGCGGGCGGGCGCGATACAGCCGCGGATCGCCAAGCCGCGGCGGCGGGCCTGGAGATCCCACCGCATACATCTGCAGGGAGCCCAGGCGCCGGCGGCGCCAGCCTCCACGCGCGCGGGCGGCCGGGGCGGGGCCAGATCCGCGGAGCTCTGCCCGCGACCCTCGAAGATAGCTGTTATGTAGTTGTTGATGTTGTTGGTGTTGTTGCTGCTCTTGTTGTTGGTGTTGTTGCAGATGTTGCTGAAGAGTTTGCTGCTGATGTTGCTCCTGTTGTTGTCGTTGGTGGTGTTGTTGATGTTGTTGTTGTCGTTGTTAAGGTTGCTGTCGATGTTGGTGTTGTTGATGTTGGTGTTGTTGCTGCTAGTGTTGCTGTTGATAATGATGAGGGTGTTGATATTGTTGTCGCTGTTGTTGTGGTTGCGGTTGTGGTTGTTGCTGCGGTTGTTCTTATTGCTGCTGACGTTGTTGCCGTTTTCGTCATTGTTGTTGCCACTAATGTTATTGTTGGTGTTGTTACTGCTGGTGTTTTTGTTGTTTTAAAGGTTGTTCTTATTGTTGGTGTTGTTGATGTTGATGTTGTTGATGGTGCCGTAGTGCTTGTTGTTGTTGCTGTTGTTGTTGCTGCTGTTGTTGCTGCTGCTGTTTTTGTTGTTGGTGTTGCTGTTGTTGGTGGTGTTGTTGTTGGTGCTGTTGTTGGTGTTGTTGTTGGTGGTGTTGTTGTTGTTGGTGGTGTTGTTGTTGCTGTTGTTGTTGTCGTTGTTGTTGTTGTTGTTGCTGTTTTTGTTGTTGTTGCTGTTGTTGTTGTTGTTGCTGTTGCTGTTGTTGTTGTTGTTGTTGTTGTTGTTGTTGTTGTTGTTGTTGTTTCACGCCTTACTCATGACTGGTGTTCCCCGAACAGTGCTTGCACTTCGGGGCTCGTGATTGCCTCCTGCGGTAACTGAGCTCCGGTGCCGCTCCGGCCGGCTCGTCGCCGCCCGTCGCCGCTGCAGTCGCCGCCGGTCACTGGGCCCTGGTGCCAGTCCGACAGGCTCGTCGCCGCCCGTTGCCGGAGCCCGCTGCCGGCATCGCCGGTGGATTGCTGTGCGCTGCAGCCGTATTTTGCAGTCGCAGCGCTTGCCCTCCATGGTGCTGCACTGCTCCGTGCTGCCTTGCGTCGTTTCGCTTTCCATCGCATCGCAATCGCACTGCCATGCCCTGCTGTGCACTGCGTTGCGAGGCGCTGCATGGCGTCGCACTGCGCTGCATGGCACTGCTTTGCCTTGCATTGCTTCGCCTTGCAGCACCTTGCGTTGCTCCGCATCGCTCTGCGTCGCATGCTTTGCACCGCGAGGGGTGCAGCACCCAGCTTGCACCGCCCTGCCTGCGCCGCCGGGATGGCGCCGCACATGCTGCAAGAGGTCACTGCCTGAGGCCCACGCTGGCCTACGCTCGTGTACTCCACAGCCGTGCGGGCGGAGCCGAGAGCAGCGGGGAGCGGACCTCCCGGCGACCACGCAGAAGGCGTGAGCCGTGCGCGGACCTTTGGCGCTGCCCCGAAGGTCGGAGGGGCGCAAAGGTGGGGTGGGGGGCGGAGGCGGGTTGGGGCAGAGTCGCTCCAAGCGGCCCGTGGAAGACGGACCTGCACGCATCTAGCTGGGTTCGCCCCCCAGCCCCACCCTGGGATAACCCCCCCCCCCTCTGCAGACCTCCGACAAGAGCGGGCAAAACGGAGCGTGCACGTAGCCGCGGCCCTGGCCTTTGACATACTCGTAAGGCCTGGGTCCTCGAACTCAAGCCTCCAGAACGCAAGCTGCTCCGAGAGGCGTCTGCAGACGTGGTACTACGTCTTATTGGGGCCGAACGAGTGAGCAGCAGGATCCGACAATTGGCGCCGTTCCTGCGCGAAACGGCGCGGCAGACGGACGGAAAGCTCACGCCAGGCCCGCGTTCGACCTGATAGACTGAAGGCCAACAGTCGGAGGTGTACCTCGTCGCGAACTGCTTCACGTGGTCCCTAGAGGAATCCAAAGCTGACGGGCTCGCGATGTCGAGCCTTACCGCCGCGCAGCGGACGTCGAGGAAGCACGACACCCAATGATGAAGTCCATGGGCCCGCTCAGACAGAAATATCTCGCCGTCGGGTTGAGGATGAGGCCTGTCATTTTGAGTTTGCTCACCATTCGAATCGCATGACGCCCGAAGTTGGCCAGGTCGACGTATGGCGGGCCTCTATCACCGACGTGTTGAAGAGCCGATAACTGTTCCAACGTCGGTTCGTGGTCTGCTGGTGGGGTGCTCTCAGCGTAATGACTGTAACATGCCTCGATCGCCTCCGCGGCCGGTTTCGCGGCATCGCCGTCCACATGTTGTCAATGACTGGAGGCTGCGCCTGTGCCATCAATACCAGCTGACCATTCGGTCAGGCCTCGTCGTCTCGCACCTGCGTGCCCGCCACAATCCTGCAGACTCGCCCTAACAATCCCACCTGAACTACGATGGCAACCACCGGCTGACTCCCATCAAGAACTGGCTGATAAGCTGCCCCTGCTCCACTAGTGGTCAGATCGCCACTTGGCGAATCGGCGCTGTTACCTTGTATCCGAGCGACGTCAGGAGGGCATCGAACGGGCTAGTGCCGTCTTCTGTCGACGGCGCTGCCGACAGGCCCGCCCATCGGGGAGCATCGGTCAGAGAAACGATGGTGGTTGCGCCCTCGGTAATTGGACCCACCGCGGCTTTGCGAGATGCAGAATGAGAACATGTTTCTGGCGTGTCTCTGACGTGGCTACCGTGTACCCGTGAGCCAAAATGGCACGGGATGCAGCAGCGCCATGAAACGAATTGCTCCCCGCCCGCCCCCACAACCTCCTCCCACAATTGTTGCGCGCTCTGAGCTAGGGCTCCCAACTTCGCGCTTCGCGCTGCGCGAAGCGCGAAGCGCGAATAACTTCGCGCTCTCGCGCCGCCCTCCCAAAGGGAGAAGAGGAGGACGAGGAGGAGGGGGAGGAGGAAGGAGGACCGCGAAGCGCGAAGCGCGAATAACTTCGCGCCCTCGAGGGAGCCCTTGGCTCTGTCTCTTCCCACTATCCCCACGGGCGTCGCCTGGGCCCCACTGGCCGACCTACCCCCCTGGGTCGGGATATAGGCTGCTCCCGCCGAGTTTCGAGGGGCGTAGAGCGAACTGGGGTGGTGGGATGGTGGGGATCGGAATGAGGAGGAGGAGGAGGAGGAGGAGGAGGAGGAGAACGAGGAGGAGGAGGAGGAGGACGAGGAAGAGGAGATGAAGGAGGCGTTTGCGATGGGGATAGGGATCTCAGAAAGGTTCGGAGGCAAGGTTCGGAGACCTCGCCGCCGCCTCGACTTCTCCGGCCGAAGGCCCACCAACCTGCCGCCTTCCGGGGGCCGAGGGCACAGGCCATTCCCAGGCCCTTCCCAGACTCGTCCAGAACACTCGGGTTTCTGGGACGCTTTGACGCCTCCTCCTCCTCCTCCTCCTCCTCCTCCTCCTCGTCATCCTAATCATCATCAGCATCATCATCAGCATCATCAGCATCAACATCAGCATCATCATGATCCTCATCCTCATCCTCATCAGCATCATCATCAGCATCACCATCATCATCACCACCACCATCACCATCATCACCACCACCATCATCATCATCAGCATCAGCATCAGCATCAGCATCAGCATCATCAACCGCATCATCATCATCATCATCCTCATCTTCATCCTATTGCATCCTCATCCTCATCCTCATCCTCATCCTCATCACCCCTCTCTCCCCCTCCCCCCCCTCTTCCACCTCTCCCTCCCCTCCCTCTCCTCCCCTCCCTCTCCTCCCCTCCCTCTCCTCCCTCCCTCCCTCCCTCCCTCCCCTCCCTCCCCCCCCCAAGATGCCTCCAAGAGGGGGTCCGAGCAGATGGGGTCGGAGGATCGCGCCGCATCGCCGATGCACCAGCGACGTCGGCGATGCATCGGCGACGTCGGCGTGGGCGCGCCTGGGGGGAAGCGAAGAGGGGGCAAACCTTCTCAGAAGGCGGCGGGGCTTCTCAGAAGCCCTCTGGCCTTCTAAGAAGCCCTCTCTGTCTTCGGAGAATGTTTAGAAAGCATCTCAAAAGGCTGGGGGCTTCCCAAGCCTTCTGAGAGGGCCCGCCCACTCAGCACCCCCCCTGACGCCTGTAGAGGCCTCCCAGATGGGGTCCGAGCAGATGGTATCGGAGGATCGCGCCGCACCGCCGATGCATCGGCGGTACATCGGCGACGCCGACCTATGCATCGGCGACGCTGGCACGGGGAGAGTGGGGCTCCACATCGAGACGCATCGCCGATGCATCGGCGATGCGGCGCGATCCTCCGACCCCATCTCCTCGGAACCCGTGTGGGAGGCCTTATCACGTTGGGCTACATGAGCCCGTCGATCGGAAGAAGTAGGTAGAAACATGAAGTAGGAAGGCGTTGAACATAGATTGGGTGTCCGCCCGCCCCCTAAAGAGGACGGAAAAGGCAAAGCCACTCGATCATTGAAGTAGGAAGGCGCCTAAAGTAGATTGGAACCTGGGATTCCCCAAATACCTGCTTTCAACGACTGATGGGTAAGATTGAGCCTGGGCAAGAGTGGCCTTTGGGTGCGCGACTTCTTGGGCCCGCGGGGAGGCCGAACCGAAGCCCGCAAGCCGCTGCCATCGACTCGCAATGAGCCATCCGGGGGGGCACCCGTGCACCCGCACCAAATTAAGGCCACTGCAGCGGGAGGCAGCTCTTACTTATAGCCGATGCGCAGATCGGCGGCGCGCCGAAGGGGGCATGGGGCAGGGGGGGAGGAGGAGGAGGAGGAGGAGGAGGAGGAGGAGGAGGAGGAGGAGGAGGAGGAGGGAGGAGGAGGAGGAGGAGGAGGAGGAGGAGGAGGAGGAGGAGGAGGGGGGGGAGGCTTCTCAGAGGGAGGCTGCTTCCTTGTAAGGCGCTGGCCTTCCACTGGCAGATCGGGCCCGCGCCTGCCAAGAAGCAGCCACCCTCTGAGCATCCTTCCCCCCTCCCCCATACGGCAGGTTCGTGCCGTGACGGCCCCAGCGCTGGTTTCTGACACCGCGTGGGCCGTTGAACCGGGTGAAATCGGCGGCGTTTCTATCGCCAGATCGGTCCATCTTGGCCAGTTCTAGGCCACTGGTGGCGTCCAGCCTTGCACGCCCGCGGCGGGGTCGCCGCCGAGTCAACACGACGCGCACCTTCCGTACCCCCCCCTCTGCGCGTGGCCGAGTCGCGTGGCGCCTCGGCCCCCGAGGAGGAGGAGGAGGAGGAGGAGGAGGAGGAGGAGGAGGAGGACCAGTGTCAACCCAAGAGTCATCAACGATGTTGGAATTACCCCCCCCTCCAAGCTCCCTCTTCGTAGGCCCCTACAGCGGTTCACTTCAATTGAGGGGACTTCCTCGTTGGAAGACAACCGTTTGAAGATCTTAAGGCATGCCGACACATTGTTCTCGGGATTTCAACGCCACGGATCAACCTGACTGCTGCGTCTTGACGTCACCAGAAAGCCATGTTTGGGACTTCAACACCTCAAACCAACATAACTGTTGCACCCGCATGATAATCCTGAATCCTTCCAGAACGCCATGTCTGGGTACGCTGATCATGAGAATCCGTGAAGCTCTCGCAAGTTGTAATAACGAATGCGCGCGGCGCTAAGGCGAGAGCCATATGTTCAAAAGGAACCTCCCTCAATCCATGAAACTCTTGCAAATGTTTAAAACTGTGCGCGGCGCCAAAGCGAGAGCCACATGTTGAAAACCACCCGCCCTGCATCTGTGAAACTGCTGTGACTGTTTTACCTTCATTATCACACATGTTCAGGAAGTCTCAGGCGAAACGCCTGGCCCGCCCTAAAAACTGGCCTCGGGGTGCGACAGGAAGAAACTGTTTATAAGGAGAACGAGGAGGAGGAGGAGGAGGAGGAGGAGGAGGAGGAGGAGGAGGAGGCCCGCGCTCGCCCGAAGGCGCCCTCGGGCGCCCCGAGGTCCACGAGGGGGGACGGTGCGCGGGCGGCGCCTCGGCCCGAGGCGCGCGGCGGCGCCCCGCGGCCATCCGCCGCGGATCCCCGGGGGGAGGCGGGCGCTGCGCGCCCCCCCGGGGGGGCAGGAGCGCGCGCGCGGGGGAGAGCGGCGCGGCCCTCTTCGCCCCGTCGCCGCCCCGGGGCGGGCCCCTGCCTCTGCGAGGGGGTGCGGCCGCGCGGGAGGCGCCGGTCGGGCGGCGCGGGCGTCGGCTCGTCGCCGGTCGTCGCGCCGTCGTCGCCGCATCCGCCGCTGCGGTCGTCCGCCTCCTCCGCCTCCTCCTCCTCCTCCTCCTCCTCCTCCTCCTCCTCCTGCTCCTCCCCCTCCCTCTCCCCGTCCCCCTCCCCCTCCTGCTCTTCTGGCACGATTCAAGGTCGTCAAGACGCACCAGTTCGGATGACTCGTGGCGTTGAGGTCCTGAGAGTGGTGTTTTGGAATGCTTCAGGATTTTCACACGATTGTCTGCCAACGGGGCACGTCCTCCCGTGGAAATTAATCCTTGTAGGGGCCTGTGAAAAAGGACCTTGGAGGGATGGTCTATTCCAACGTCGCTGATGAATCTTGGGTTTGCTCTGGTCCTCCCCCTCTTCCTCCTCCGCTTCCCTGGGGGGGAGCTCTTCCTTTGCAGGGGCTGCCGACCGAGGGCACGCGGCGGGGATGGGGTCCGGCAGGGCGCGCCGCCTGGCCCCCCCACCCCTCGACCTGGACTTCTTCACGCACGCCGCCTGGAGGCAGCCGCGCCCCCGATCCTCGGAGCCCCCGCTCGCAACGCTACGCTGTTCAATCGGTGAGCGTGCGCTGTCTGTGCAACATAGGATCCGCGCCCTTCGATTGAAAAGTCTGCGCTGTTCGCGCGACTGGACAGCGCACTGTTCTTACGATTAGGCCGCCCCTTCGGCATACAGCTCCTGTGCTCACGCCGGGCCAGTCCCGCCGGCTGAAGAACTTCGACAACTTTTCACGCCCGCGGGCCCGCAAGCGGCGGTGGCTCTCGCCTTAGCGATGCGCTCATGCGTCTTAAACATGTGCCATGAATTCAAGAACGGAGGGCAACTCCTTTTCAAAATGAGGCTCTCGCCTCAGCGCCGAGCGCACTCGTCTTCAGGAATGCTGCAGCTACCGTGATACGGCTCCTTTTTGACATGCGGTCGGGACGCAGCCGCAAACCCTCGCAAGACACTCAATCCTGAATCCGCGGCGAGCGAGGGGGGGAAATGAGAAGGAGAAGGCCTTCTCAGAAGGCGGCGGGAGTTCTCAGAAGCACTCGCGCTTTCTGAGAAGTTGTTGGTCTTCGGTGAAGGCTTAAAAACTTCCCAGAAGGCCGGGGGATTTCTGAACCTTCTGAGAAAGCACTGTCCTTCTCACTTCCCCCCCTCGCTCGCCGCCGACTGAAAATACGCAAAGTTTCCTGCCCGTGGCCCGGGTTCCTTAGCTACGGACACCCCTCGGAGAGACCCAGGGTGCCCTGGCCCGAGAAGCTTATCCCCATGCCGTGCATTAACAAGTCGTAGGCAACCATTGGGAACAAACCGAGGAGACCCTAGATTTCCTCGGTCCATAATACCGCCCGATTGCGCAAGCGCCATCGTTCAAAAGAATCCAAAGCGCCCCTGCGGGCCGCAGGCATCTTCCGCAAGGCCCGCTGCGCGAAATCCTCACCGAGATTCCTCAGACCCTCGGCGCCGTGACTCTCACGACGTGGGCCCCGAGAATTCTCGATCCGTCCCCCCCGAGACAGGCCGTACTTCCAGGATCGATTCAACGGCTTTCTCTGGTCCGCGCACAAGAGTGATCCCAGGCAACAGACACTCGTTTGTTTCGGGGGGGGGGGGGGGGGGGGGGGCGAGGCTTCGTTTTTTTTCGTTTCGGGGGAGGGGCGCGCGGCTTTGGGGGGGGGTGCGGTGGGAGGGGGGCCAAGCCTAAGCGCGCAAGCCGCTGCCATCGCATCGCATTCAGCGATCGGGGGACCCCAGTGGGCCTGCACCAAATGTCACTCCGGCGAATGGTCACCCCTGCGTGCAGCCCCTCCTCATGCAGGGCCCGGAGCCGCCCCTCGAGGATGCGGAGGCCGAGCAGAGACTCCGGCAAACAGGACGCGCCGGGGGATCGACGACGGCCACGACGCCGCAGGCGTGGCGCGGGAGGGGCGGCGGAGAAGCGGGAGCGGCGCCAGCGCGTGCGCACGCGCGCGCCCTTCTTCGCCGCCGCGGAGAGCGGGGCCGAGCCGGCGCCCGCGCGGGCGGCGACGGCGGGCGCGCGTTGGGCAGCCTGCGCCCCCGGCGCAGGGGCAGCGGGGCCGCGGCCCCCGGGGGGCAGCCGCCCGCCCGCCCCGCCCCGCCCCGCCCCCGCCCCTCAGGTGCTGTCGATTGATATGACGGAGGAGTCCCGCTCCTCGGCGGCGGCGGGGGCGGAGGGGAGGGGATCTCGGCGCCTGGGGTCCCAGGTGGGACTCGCGCGCGCGCGCGCCCTCCGAGAGGGCGCGAGGTCCAGACAGAGAGCAGGTGGAGGAGGAGGAGGAGGAGGAGGAGGAGGAGGAGGAGGGGCGGGCGGGCCAGGCGCTCGCGCAACATCTGACATCCTGCCCCGCCCACCCATCCCTTCCCTCTGGACAAGGTCCTGCTCTATCCGCCGACGGGGGAGTCCGACGAGACCTTGGTCCCCGAATGGAGCTTGCAGAGTTTGTGGGCCCATCGTCTGCTGCGCCGTAGGCGTGGTTTCTTGGGCGATTGTACACTGGAGAGGGGGATAACATGCAGAAGGTGGAGGAGGAAGAGGAGAGGGGCAGGAGCAGGACGAGAGCGCCTATCCCCCCCCTCCACCCCCCTGTCGCTGCCCCTGACCCCGTTCGCCAGCCGTGGCGGGGAGAGGGCGCACAGAGGCCCGCGCGGCAGGCGGCGGCCGATCAAGCGGTTGCTGGGGCGGTCGCGCGCGACCTTCAGCAGCTTTTGGCGATGGTCGGAAGGTGGAGGGAGACAAGCAGTGGACACTCCCCCTCTCCCCCAAACTCAAAGTTGGCACGCGCGGAAGAGACTGCGGTCGAAATGCAACTCATCAGGCCCACCACCAACGTTGAACACTGGGGGGAGGGGGAGAAGCTGACCGATGGACATGGCATGAGTGCTCGCTGTTTGTTTCCGAAGCCGGGAGCTCAGAAGCGGGGTAGGAACGCACGTAGCTTGACGGGTTCGTGTCAGCTTCTCGGCAGGGCTCAGCAACGCATGGCTGCGAGGACGGCCGATCTGATTTCGTGGTGGTAGGCGGGCGTGGGCGGCCGATGCCTCAACGCCAGGTCAGCTTTCAGCTGATGGTAAACATGGGAACCATGTAACTAAGCGCAACGAACATGTGGCACTTAAAGAGACGGGGTAGGAGGAGGAGGAGGAGGAGGAGGAGGAGGAGGAGGAGGAGGAGGAGGAGGAGGAGGAGGGGGAGGAGAGGACTGGCAGGAGAGACGAGCAGCCCGCCTTCACGCTCCCCTTCTGAGGCAGCGCCTGTGCTTGGGCGGCGGGGCGGCGCGGGTGGCTTCGGTAGGCGGGCTCGCCTGCAGCCCAGAGATCCGACGTCGTGATTTTTTCAATACGGGGCCCCCGGAGGTCTCGACCCGTTCCCCGGGACCGGTTTTTCATCCTGAGTCGTTTTTTGACGGTCCCGGGGCCCGGCGAAGGCCCCTCGAGGCCGAAAATTGCGAGAAACCTCCGTCTTGATTTTTTCAATACGTTGGATCTCTGGGAGTGGGCCTTGCCGCCAGCCTCCCCCCCTCTCGCCGCACCGAAGGCATCGGAGGCGAGGCGAGGCATCCGAGGCCCCGGCCTGGCGGGCGCTCTCCGCAGGGCTCCGCCTCCGATGGGGCCGAACCCTGGGGCTCCCCGGGCTCGTCGAGAAACACGACTCGGGAGGGGAGGGGCTCGGGAGGGAGCACGACGCCAGGCGTCCAGAGGAGAGGAGGCACAGAGCCCCGTGGGGGTCGAGGGGCAGCGGTGGGGGTGACCTGCTCGGGAGGAGAAGCGCTGAGCCCGGATCGGCGAGGCATCGCCGATGCGGGCCCCCCCGGGAACGGAGCCTCGCATTCCTGGGCGGGATGGGCCATCGGGCACCTGCAGTCGGACCCAGGACGGCCCAAACACACAGACCACCCAAGGGTAGCCTCCACAGGATGCACAAGAGCCTCCAACAAATACGAAGAACATCAGGGTACCCTTCCCGAACCGACCTCGATCTTCTACCTCGGTCCGATTGCATCGGCGATCATTGGCGATGGGGGGTCGATGCTTCCCCCCCTGGGCCTATCCCCCCCCTCTTACACTGCCCCTCGGGAGGGGCGAGGAGGAGAGGCGCTTGCCGCCCCGCGAGCCCCTCGGGCCATCCGAGAGCGCAGGCCAAGGCGGCGAGGATCGCGCCGTCCGCGAGACTCGCCGCCCACGAGCTGCGCGGCGGCCGCCCCGTCCGCCGCCCGAGAGCGGCATCGCTCAGCGCCCAGAAGACTGGCGAACCTGCGGCTGCCCGCAAGTCCTCCTCCTCCTCCTCCTCCTCCTTCTTCTCCTCCTCCTCCTCCTCCTCCTCCTCCTCCTCCTCCTCCTCCTCTGGGCAAGAGTGACCTCTGGTGCGCGGCTTCGGGGGGCCGCGGGGGCGGCCAAATCAGAGCAGGCCGAGCGCGCCGGCCAGTGCTGGCGGGACCCCCCTGCGGGCCCGCACCAGGGGTCACGCTGGCGAAGGGCCCCTCTTAAAGCGTAGCCGAGTGGCGAACCTGCGCCCCCGCTGCGGCTCCGGGGGCCCCGGCGGCGCAAGCCTCGATGATGATGCTGCTGCTGACGGAATCCTCAGGCGCGGGGCTATTGTCGTTGCTGTCCACTGCCCGCAGGGCGTGCGGGACGTACAGCCCACACACAACGGCGGTCACCACTGCGAGCCTCAGCCATGCCTCCCACGGGCACTGCGAGAGCATGTAGCCGTTGATGGTGATGCCGAGTAAGGGTAGCAGCGGACAAAGCGGGCACGCGAATGTGAGCGGCACGGTGTAGCGCTGCCACAGCAGCGGCAGCCAGCTCAGGAGCACCAGCGCCAGCAGTGCTGTGCCGAACAAAGGCCCAGCATGTGAGGACACCGCCGAAGCCAGCGTGGAGACCGCCAACACCATGCCGCTGGCGCGCGCGGCGGCCCCAGGCCGCTCAGCGCGGAGCGCGAGCACGCCGGCGCACACGACGGAGTAGGACGAGAGGGTTCCAATGTTCAGGAAGCGAACGATCCTCTTCACCGGCACGCAGCACAGGAGAGCCGCGGCCAGGACACCGCACAGGACCTGCGCCCGCATCGGCGTGCCGAAGGACGGCGACACGCGCTTGAAGAAGCTGCAGATGAGCCCGTCCCGCGCCATCGCCAGGTACACTCTTGCTTGAGAGTACATACCAACCAACACAGTGGTCAACAGCCCAAGCACAGACCCCCAGTCAACAAGCGCGTCAACCGCTGGTATGTTTGCATACTTAGGGCCAAATGCATCCACAACGGGCGCCTCGACTGATATTTCCCTGAACGGGACTATGCCACACAACACGATGGCAAACGCAACATACAGGCAGGCGCATATAAGCAGAGACACAATGATGCCAATCGGCAAATCTCTACGAGGATTCACGCATTCTTCCGCGGCGCTCGCCACGGTGCCGAAGCCAATGAAAGCATAAGTGCATGTCGAAGTCGTGGATATGACGGGCATTACTCCGTAGGGCGCGAAGGGGAGGAGATTCTCTGGGTGCATCTTCGTGGAGCCCATGCCGATTATAATGAGGACGATCGTTAACTTGCCGAACACCAGGAGGGCGTTGGCCTTCTTGAGCCCACTTTCCACCCCGACAGACAAGACCCCGGTCAGGAGCACCGCGAACAGCAAGGACAGCACCAAGCAGCTCGGGAAGTACCCTGGTGAGAATTCTGAGGCCACCGTGCCGCGCAAGTAGTTTGCGCAGCTCATTATGCTAAGAGCCGCGGAGAAGTGGTTGTCAACCATGAAGTTGACCCCGACCAGCAAAGCTAATAGCTCGCCGAAGGCGGCGTAGGCATAGATGTAGACCGAGCCCGAGATGGGTATCCTCGCGGCCAACTCTGCGTAACACAGCGCGCTGAACACGCTCGCAAAAGAGGCAAGGAAGAAGGAGACGCTGACCGCCGGGCCGGTGGGCTGCACCGCCGTGCCGAAGATCACAAAGATGCCAGCACCGACGCTGCCGCCAACGCCCATCAGGATGAGGTCCAGGACCGTCAGGCGCCGCCTCTGGGGAAACCAAAAGGTACCGATACCGCTACTCCCCGGACCACTCCCAGAAAGCGTTCTGACCAGACTTTCGGGGCGAAGCCAGCAGTGGAGACGAGGGCCTCCCAAGAGGCCCAAGCGGGGGGAAAACGAAGGAGGGGTAGCGGTATGGGTACCTTTTCCTCCTCTGAGCCTCAGCGCAGACTCCTCTCGGCTACACGCAGGAGTGACCCTGGGTAAGAGTGACCTTTGGTGCGCGACTTTTGGGGGGCCGCGGGGGGACCAAACGTGGGCGCGCAAGCAGCTGCTACTGCCTCGTTTTTAGCCATCTGGGGACCCATCTGCGCCCGCACCAAAGGTCACTCCGGCGAAAGGTCACTCTTACGTCTAGTCGATCCTCTGGCAGCGACCAGTGCACCCCCGGGCCCTCGAAGCAGGGGTGCCTGCGGAGGGCCCTGGCGAGGACAGCATCGGCGCGGCGGGCCGCGGGCGCACCTGGCCGGTCGAAACGGGCCCCCCGCCCCCGCCTCTGCAGACTAAAGGGGCCCAGAGAAACACAAAGAAATAGACGCAAGGTCCTGGATTCCCACATGCTCCAGATTTTCTTGAGGGTCGTCTTCCCCCCCCCACTTCCCATGCTTTCCCTTACTCTCCTGGGAACCGGCGCTTCTTTGTGTCTGTGTTTTTATCCTCATGACTCGAGGATGAAAAAAACACAAACAAACATAATCCCTCTTCCTCCCCCATCTCTGGTTAATTCAAACTTCGCGCGGCCCGCTTAGCTTCGACCGGAAGAGGTGCGCTCTCGATCCGCGAATCAAAAAAAGTGCTTTTCATCCTCAACAGATGCCGTTTCACCCGAGTTTGGGAAACCCGCCTCGACCCAAAGTGACCGCAGCGACGTGCAGTGCGTCGGCGCGGATTTCTCAATCCGGCCATGGGCGGCCAGAATTGGGTGGAGGCCGGGGGCCCGCTTCGATCGGCGCACACCCTGGCCCTGCGGGGTTAGCAGCGCCATGGCCACGCTGGCCGCCCCCAGGGGCTAGGGAGCCGTGAGCAAAAGTCGCTACGGGGAGGCGGCCGAGCAGGGATGAGGACGAGGATGTGCGAGTGCACTCGTGCGCCGATTCATGGCTGAGCTCGCTCGCTCCCCGGTGCGGTGCGAGGAGCGGTTCTTGTTTATGGACGAAGGCGCCAGCAGTCGACTGGGAAGTTCAAGGGTCGCTGCGGAGACAGTGAGGAGGCTGGACGTGCTCATCTGTAGCGGATTTGTCCTGATGTTGCGGCCTGGCGCGCTCCAGCTGTCCTCGAACGCAAGGGGGGGACCCTCGGCATGCAGCAGACGGGGCCTGAGGGACCCGCATGCTGCGTGGCGAATCCCAGAAGCTCAAGCGCGCTCGGGCGCGCGCAGCGGGAGGGGAGGGATGCGAGGGGCGGGAGGTCAGAGGAGAAGGAGGCACAGCGCCTTGTGGACTTTATCACCCATCTTCGCGCATCGCGCCCCGCGAAGCACCTCTCGCGGTTTTCTTCGCGCCCCAGGGACCTCGCACCGCCGCCCTTGGAGAAGGGCATTCGGTATGACGGCCTGCACTATTTCAGCCGCCGCGCGAAGGGAGGAAAAGCTTAGCTTCCCGCCCAGCGCCCCGCGAGGCCATCGTCGCCACAGCTCGAACCCAGGACGCGACGCGCGCAGCGCGACTATCTTAGAGGACGAGGAAAAGGAGGAGGAGGAGGAGGAGGAGGAGGAGGAGGAGGAGGAGGAGGAGGAGGAGGAGGGGGAGAATAATGATAAAGATGCAGATGAGGCCCTTCGGGGTCTGAGATATTTAACCGACAAAAAAAAACAGGACCCCTGGGTGAACATATGGATGCATGCCACGTTTGCTACTATTAGTGCTGGGGGGCTGCCTGGTGCGCGCGGCCGCCTACCCTATTATAGGGGCCGCTGCTGCGCTGTAGCAGGGAAACACTGCCTTTGTGAGCTGGATATGAGGCGCAGGCGGGCGGGGGTGCCTCCCCGTGGAGGCGGGCCCCCGCCCGCTGAGAGCCCCCCCCCCGCACCCTCACTTCCCCACTCCTCACGGCTGGCGCTCTGCTGAACCGAGAAAACAAGAGACGCTGGTCTGCCCTGCTGCTGAACTGACATGTCGCGGGGCCCGCCTGCCTGGGAGTGCCGTAGATTAGGCCTCAGTGGCAGGTTAATACTGACGGTGGTCGCATGACAGGCGGGCCCCGAAGAAACAGAGGAGGGCAGGCGCTGGCTGGATTTACTGCTCACGACAGCAGCCCCAGCCCCCACCCCGCCTTCTCTGCGACCTTTGGATCGCGGAGGCGAAGTCCCCGCTCGGGCTCGGAGCAGTCGGCCCCGCTGGGGTCCCTGGCGGGGGCGAGGGCAGGAGCTGCAGTGCGTCGGCAGCGCTCTGACGCGCGGCTTCCACCCCTGAGTGCTCTTGCTGGGCGTCACGCACTTGGGGGCGCTGCTGCTTGCTGCTGTCGTGCGCCTGCTGCAAGCTGCTGGGCCCGCTCTGGTCCACCGTTTTCACCTCGTCGTAGCCCCAGCGGTGGTTGCCCTCCGCCCACTTAGCGCAGCAGTCCTCAAGCACACCGATCTGGAGCCTCTCGCAGTCGAGCCCCCATGGAAATGGCCCCTGGCGAAGCCGACCCTGGCTGCTGAGGATGATCTCGACGACTCGGCAGTGCTCGATGGCCTTGCTGTTCTCGCCCAGCTGCTGTAGTAGCTCCGCCACGTGGGCCCTCTCGACATCCTCGCACTGGTTCGGGATCCTGCTTGCCGTGATCCTCGCGAGGCTCATCGTGATGCGCTCCTGCTGCTTGTGCCGTCACACTTCGCACTGGTGCTCTACAGCGTCTTCCGGCGCTTCTCCAGGCGGTACAGCGTAGCCCCGAATACCTGGTCACCTGGTCCGCCTCCACGCTCGGCTGGGTTCTGGATCGCCACCCCTTCCATCTCCATCGCCGCCGTATTTTGCGCTGGGGAGTGGGGCCCCTTCGCCGCGGCCGCCGCCCAGGCTGTTGGGCTGCGCTGCGGCGCCATGCCAACTGGCCGTGGTGTCGGCAGCAGCTCCAACTCTGGTCCCACGCGCGGGGCGCGCCGTAAACTCTGGTCGAATCAAATGGCCGCGGTGGGGGGCGGACCTGGCGCGGTTGGAGTCGGAGCCTGTCGCCTTGTTCCTGGCCTGGCCCGGTTGCGACCTTGACTGGGGAACGCAACATAGTAGGAGGGGGCAGGCGTGGGTCAGCAGATGTGTCGGTGGTTGTAGGAGGAGGCAGAAAGTCTGGGCATCTATGAAAGTCATGGTCGCTTCAACCCCTGGTACTTAATGTCCTGGTTGGTCCTGGCACGGCTTCTCTTCAATCTCCCGAGGCTCCCGTTTCCAGTCGCTGTCGGCCTAGTCCTGCAACTGAGGTCAATACGCCTAATAGTGATGGAGGTAGTAGCGAGGGGGGTGGTTAGACCGTTACTGTGAGAGTAGGTTGGCCGATGTCGTGGCCAACCTTGTCTCATTCTGGCCCCGTGGCCTGATGGTGTCCCCTCGAGCGTTGCTCCCGATAGTAAGTAGCCATGCGTAGTATTTCGGCCATGTGGTCCCCAAATCGTGGCGCTTTGTCTTTTAGTATCGCATATCGCCCGAGGTCGCTGCTGATCTGCATCGCTGGATTGTCCTCTCTGGTGCACGGCGGGACTGAGGGGGGCCTGTCGTTGGAAGGCCTTCGTCCCGCTGGCCCCGAGGAGGCGCCCGCGGGGCCCGCGGCTTCTGGCGGCTGAGGGCTGCTGAGCTTCTCTAGTGGCAATGGCTGGCTTGCTGTCGGCGCCTGCTGAGCTGGGCCCCCACTACCCTCGCCAGTCCCGTTCTCGGCCTCCCGAGCGGCTCTTCTTGGTGCCCGAGAGCGCGAGCGCCGCCCCCAGGGACTGCTTGAACATAACTATCCTCCTTGAGGCCTAGGATCATATCGCACTGGGCCTGGTCTAGGCTCTGCTCGACGGCGACGCAGGGTAGCGTGCATGACGTTGGTTTTGCGCGGCGCCGTCTCCATCTCCTCGCCCGGGGGCTCGTGGGCCCCCTGGATCTCGCGCTGCAAGAAGACCCCTGTCACGAGTATCGGGTCCCCAAGACTGGTCCAGCTGCTCCATGAACTGTGCGAAGGTCTTCGTCACGCGCGGCATCGCCCGGTCGTTGTCCTGCACCTTTGTCTTGAGCGCCTCCACGGAGCCCTCCACGAAGGCGGCTGCCGCGTGGCCGCGTGGGAGACCGCGCCCGTGGCCCTTGCCCTTTGCCCTCGCCTTTCTGCCGCGCGCTCGGCCCGTCTCGATCGGTGCCTGGATCCACCATTCCGCGAGGGTGGCCAGCCAGAGCTCGCTGGTGAGGTGGGAGAGGTCGCGTATCTCCGCCGCGCTCTGTAGAGCCAGCCGCTGTAGTGCACGCATGCTGTCTCGCAGGTGTGCTTGCACTCCCTCTCCTCCCACCTTGGCCAACACCTCCTGGGGGTCCGCGACCTCGCCCTGCTCCTCGGGCCCCTGGCGCGTTCGCCTGACTGCTGCTGCTGCCCTCGCCGATGTTGGCCTGCTTCTGCGGTCGTAGTTCTTCTGGGCCTGACGGCGGTGGGCGCTTGGCCCTCCACCCCATCTGCTCGTCCAGGGCGCTTGAGGCCGTGGGCTGCGCCGCCCTTGGCTGCTCTGATCTGTTCGGGCCCCGCTAGATGTTCTCGCGCGTGCGCATGGTACTCCTCTAGTGTGTGAGCCTCATGAGTACAGATTCTACATGTTAGTGTCCTGGGCTCTAGCATGGGGTGGGCCCACTTGGACCTGCCCTGGTGGAATGCCCCGCGTTTGTGGACCCGTCTCGCTGCGTGGTCTGTCGTTGTGTCCCCCTCATGGTAGCATCTTTGGGCCGCCTGGAACCCTGTGAGATCTCGTCCGGGCCCTCCTGGGAGCCTCCTGGGGCCCCTCTGCATGAAGGCCACTTGAGGGCACGGCTGGTCACTGTCGTGCTGACGTGGCCGTTGGCTTCAAGCGCTGCGTCGGTCCTTGCAGCTTCGGGCAGCGTCCGACCTCCGACGGCGCAGGCCGCCCAAGGTCTTTGAAGGGGCCCCAGGACACACAAATAAATGCTATATTTTCTGGATTTCTGTCTTCCCCCCCCCCCTTCCCATATTTTCCCATCCTTTCTGGGGGATCGAGGATGAATTGTGTCCGTATGCTTTTTTTCCTCCGGAGTTTTGCCCAGCTCGGGACGCCGGTGGTCTTCCTTCGGCCCTCGCGCGAAGCCCCGCGCCGGCGGCGCCGCCGTGTCGACGCGACGCGAGCCCGAGGCAGGCAGTTCTCAAGCAAGAGCGATCCTCCAACCCCTCCTGGGCACCATCCTGGCAGTTTCTATGCCTCGCCATCGCTCGGACGTCCATTCCCTGTGTTTTTTGGGTTTCGTGCGTGGCTTGTTCGACAAATGATCAAGGATGCTCCTCGATGGTCCTCGCCGAAGGAAAAATGCACACGTCCGAGCGATGCCAAGATGCTGGCTGCGTGCCGCCCCGGCCACGGGGGGGGCGGCCCCTGGCACCGAGGCTGAGCCCACGAGCCATATGCGGGCACCCCCGCGGCGGCGAACCTGCCGTCTGTCTGGCCGTTGCTCGGCCTCTGCTTTTGCTTTTAACGCTGGACTGCTAAAAAACAAGACTCTGCGGAAGGTGAGGGTCCTCCTCCTCCTCCTCCTCCTCTTCTTCTTCATCTTCTTCTTCTGATTATTATTCTTATTCTTCTTATTCTTATTCTTAATATTATTATTCCTCTTCCTCTTCCTCTTCCTCTTACTATTACTCTTACTCTTCCTCCTCCTCCTCCTCCTCCTCCTCCTCTCCTCCTCCACCCCTCCTCCCCCCCCTCCTCCTCCTCCTCCTCCTCCTCCCTCCTCCTCCTCCTCCTCCCCCTCCCCCTCCCCCTCCTCCTCCTCCTCCTCCTCCTCCTCCTCCTCCTTTTCCTTTTCCTTTTCCTTTTCCTCCTCCTCCTCCTCCTCCTCCTCATATTTCTCATCCGTCCCTTTCTCCTCCTCCTCCGCCTCCTACTCTGCTTCCTCCTCCTCCACCTTCTCCTCCTCCGCCTTCTCCTCCCTCCAGCGCCCGCCGCATGTCCCGAGCCTGTGGAGGGGCCATCAGCTCGTCGTTGTCGTTGCCATCATGGTCGTGGTCTTGGTCGTCGTCGCCGTCGTCCTTCTGGGTCGACGGCGCCGACCGGAAGCCCTTCACACTACGCAAGGCGAGCCACGTGCAGAAAAGGCAGAGGCGGCTGCGTTAGGCGAGCATGATAGGGAACACACAAGACGCTCGCCGTGCAGGAGAGACCAGTGAGCCGGCGAAGGAAGAGGCCGAGCGTGACAGCCTGGACTGCCACAGGCGGATGCAGAGGCAAAATTGCCAGGAGGAGGTGGAGGAGGAGGAGGAGGAGGAGGAGGAGGAGGACTAGGAGGATGAGGAGGAGGAGGAGGAGGAGGAGGAGGAGGAGGAGGAGGAGGAGGCCGGGGGGGGGCGGGCCCGCGCGCAGAAGGCTTAGAGGGCGTCGGGCCTTCGCCGGGAGCACGGGCGTCTCCTCGCCCAAGGCCACTTGGGGGCTTCTGCGGACGCCACGTGGTGGTAAAATTGCCACCCGAGGAAGCCGTGGGGACCGCCTGGAGCGCCAGGCAGTGATGCGGCCGACGGAGCCGACAAAGATCCAGCGGCCGCGGGTGCGCCAGAGCGACTGAGGAGGCGACACCTGGCACGGAAACCCAGGGGCGGGTGGCGCCGAGGTTAGGGGAACAAAAAATGGCATAAACATAAAAACTCGGAGGTCCGCGCGGATGTCTCGGATCGGCGCTGGGCCCCCCCGGCGGCGCCTCCGGCGCCGCCCCTGGCGCGCTCCGCGCGCCAGGGAGGGGGGTCCAGCGCCGATCCGAGAAATCCGCGCGAACTCCGAGTTTTTGTGCTTATGTCACTTTTTGTTCCCCTACAGTCGGGGCGTTGACCTAAGGAACCCTAAATAAGGAACGAGGCCCATTTTTTCCATGAGTTAAACTTCGATTTCCGATCGAAAACAAAAGGAAAACCTGAGGCAAGCTGTGAAACACTTAAGGAACGCGGAGCCCCTCCCCAACCAAAAGGATTCCTTCTTCAGGGCCCCGACTGTAGAGGTGCCACTGGTCAGGGGCCAGCGAGCAAAGGCGGGCGTCGGCGCGCCGACACTCGAAAAATATCGGGCGCCGACCCGAAGCGCACCGAAGCAGGAGGCGGCCGCGAGCGAAAGGGGCCGCGCGGCAGGCCGCGGGGCGTGGCACGGCGCCCGAGGAGGCGGCGCCCGCCGCGGAAGCCCACGGGCGGGCGGCTCCACGCAGGCACCCGTAGCACCGAATGCAGTCGAATCTAGGGCAAAAATCAAAGGCAGAAAAACCGCCCCTACCCTGGTTTACGAGGCGCTGTGCGCTGGGGCTGACAGGACAAACCCTGCGTGATGTGCCGCGCCCTGGCGGCTCTAGGCGTTGAGGGTCCCCAGGAGGTCTACAGACCACGCACTTATAACCCAGGGTAGGGTCGTTTTTTCAACCCTCGAAAAAAGGCACCCTTCAAGAACATGAGTCCCTCCGCCGGCCAACAAAGCACCCCGAGCCATAAGATCCCTCGAGGGTACCCTTCCCCCAGGATGCACGAGAACATCCCACAAGCACGAAGAGCATTAGGGCATCCTTCCCGACCGGCCTTGACCTTATGTCGGGAGCGGCCAAGAGGGGGGTGTCCAAGAGGGGGGGTGCAAATCATGACCGGCGGCATGTGCGCGGCCCAGCGGGGGGGCCAGGGACGCCATGGAACAAGAAGAGGCGCCATGAAATCTGGGGAAATATCATGGCCCCTGTGATTTCTGGGGGAAAGACCCAGGATATGTATCTAGCACGCTTGTGTACATGTGTGTATCAAGCGCCGGCGCTTGGGCTCGAGAGAAAGGCGCTTCCCTTCTCCCACTGCAGAAGCGACGGGTCGAGGGAGCGATAGCGGCTTGGAGCTATTCGATCGAGTTCTCTTTCGAGATTCCCGCCGACGATATCGACACGCTCGAGCGGGAGAGTTTCGACCAGAAACGAGGTTGGCAGCGGAGCTTGTGGTTGGCCCCACGATCTTCATTATAACGATTATCAAGATAATCTACACGGACACGGACTAGCCATCCAGAGAGATGACGGAGCATCACAACAGTGCAGTGGATCCAAGAATCCCGGTGCTGAAGGGCGAGACCCTCAAGGATTTCACGAGGTACAAGCGCGCCGTGCAGGCGGCGGAGCTGAGCTGCGAGACGGAGGATCAACTACAAGCGCTCGGCCCCAAGCTGTATAGGAACCTGCTCGGCGCGGACAACAGCATCAGCGTGCTCATCGAGCAGACGGACCCCAAGGACTATGCCAAGAAGGAGGGGGCCCGCGCGCTGCTGGCATACCTGGAGGCACAGCGCTTCGCCAAGAGCAGTTTTCGGGAGCTGCCGAAGGCATTCGATGCCTTCTTCGATCAGACGCACTTCGAGCGGAAAGGTGAGGAACCCATGGCGGCGTTCTGTACGGCCATGGAGGTTGCCAAGCGCAACCTGGAGGAGGTGGACCCGGACACGAAGATAAGTAGCAACGAGCTAGGGTACCACACTCTCAAGCGAAGCGGCCTCGACAAGGACGAGCGCAATCTGGTGATTGCACGGGCAGAGGAGACGTTCAACTTCCAGAAGATCAGCATGACGCTGAAGAACCTCTTCCCACGCGGCAGCGCGAAGCATCGGGGACAAGTCAGATCGGGCTGGAGATGGACGATGAACACCGAAGAGGAGCCACCCGACGAAGAGGATCCAGGAGAATACTGGGTACAGGACGATGACGGATACTGGTATGAATGGGACGATGAGCGTGGAATCCACGTGTGTACGGACGAGGGTGACGACAACGGCTGGGACTGCAGCGACCTGTTCTTCATCGAGGACGATGCGGACACGTTCCTGGCCGACGAGGACGACGACTACCGCAGGGCCCTCGTCACACTGCGCGAGAGCCGCCTGAAGATGAACAAGCTTCGGGCTGCTCGTGGGTTCTTCAAGGGAAGAATCGACGGAGTCGTGGACGAGAGCGCGGCTGCTGGTGGCAAGGCGGCCGGAAGAAGTTTCTCGAAAGGCAACCCTGGCAAAGGAAAGGACAAGGGTAAGTCAAAGGACAAGAGGTGCACCAACTGCGGCCGGATGGACCACGACACGGCGAACTGTCCGACTGGCGGCTCTACTGGCAAGACGGGCAAGTCCAAGGGCCGCGGCAAGGGACCGAAAGGAGTCCAACGTCCACGACGCTACGGCTTCTGGGCTATGACGACCTTGGTCTGCGCCGTCCCGGCGTGCGTGAACTTCGTGGGTCAGCTGACCGCTGCGGGCGAGCTGGCCGACAGCGCCGTGGTGCAGACCGCCGAGGACGTCTACGACATCATGACGGTGAGCGTGGATAGCGATCCGATCGTGCCGGAGAGGCTCGAGTTGGAGGTGCTGGTTTCGAAGGAGGCGGTGCCGGCAACCCTGGTGGACAGCGGCGCGTCGGTGGCGGTCGCCGGGCGCGGCTGGCTTGACCGCGTCGAGACCGAGCTCGCGAAGTACGGCCTGAAGCCCATCAAGGTGGACGCCACGCAGAGGTTCAAGGGGCTTGGCGGTGCCAAGCGTGAAGCCAAGCAGAAGTGGATCATCCCCATCGGCATTGGGAGGGTCCACGCTATCCAGGAGTACTTCGAGATCCCTGGTGACATGGTCGGCCTCACGAGCAGGAAGAACCTGGCCGACTGGAAGACGAACCTCTACGTACGCGAGGACGGCCACTGGGCGGACTTCCAGGAGCTGGGGGTCTACGACAAGGAGCTGGTGAAGCTTCCAGGCGGCCACGCGGGTATCGACATCTTCGACTACGACCTGGAGTCGTACGAGACGGAGCCGCTCTTCGAGAAGTTCCGCATCCACCAGGTCGACCCCGAGCCGGAGGTGTTCCTGGTCGCGGAGACGCTGCAGGAGGTCAAGCCGGACTTCCAGCTGAAGGACGACGCCGACGCGTGGGTCGCGGAGGCTTTGAAGAACGGCAACAAGGGCATTCTCAAGAAGAGCACGGTCAAGCGGATAGACAAGCTCATGAAGGAGTACGAGGTGATATTCGACGTGCTGCGTGATAACTCGGAGACCTTCCTCTGGGAGCTGTTTGCGAAGGAGGCTCGCTTTACCAGAGCGGCCTCGAGAGGTGGTCATGCGAATGCGACCCCTTCAGATCTGTCGGTTGGTGTGAATTTCAATGACCCCAAGGTTTGTTCCGATTTCCTGTTCATGATAAAGATTTTCAAGCCTTGGATGGTTTCAGTCGCGTTTCCTTGTACGCCCTTCACGAACATGCAGGAGTTTCAGCGGGCGCAGGGTATGGGCGACTGGGTCGATGACATGGTCGAGGAGTTTACGCCACTGGTCAGCTTCTCGGCGGACGTACTTCGACTACAGGCTGAAGGAGGACGAATCGGTATCGGCGAGAACCCGTTGACGAGCCGAGCGTGGAACCAAGAATCGATGACGGACCTGATGAGCTGGAAAGACGACAGGCCACCATCCTACGACACGGTCACGCTGCACCAGTGCATGTACGGGCTCGTGGACGAGAACGGGACACCGATTCGGAAGGCGACGCGCATGCTGGTACCATATGGGTCGTGTTTCCCTTCCTGGCTGGAACGCAGATGTGACGGAGGTCACGCACATGCGGAGACGGTCGGCCGGAGCGCGATGCTCTCGCGATCGGCTGCGTGGCCGGAGGAGCTCGGCAAGACCTTGGTCAAAGCCGGGACGCACGAGCTGGCGATGCGCACGACCTTGAAGGAGCTGCGGATCTGGAACAACGGGGAGAAGATTCCGAGCCGACCAACTGTGAATGGAGTTGCGAAGGCATACAAGCTGAGAAAGGAGTTGATCGACGTGCGCGTGCTGAGGGGCACCGAGGAGATACCACTGCCTCGAGGAGCTGTACGGCGTATCTACGCGATGTACTCCAGCGAGGGCTTGCTGGCCGACTACTCGGATGCCTACGCGGACGACTTGGATTTCCAGACGATCGACCTGGCAGAGAGGTATCCCTCGGACACGGTCGTGGCGATTTACGTGAAGGAGCCGAAAGTGCAGACGTCCTATCCTGCGACGGCGTTTGCCTATGGAGCCACGCCGAAGGAGTTCAAGCCAGACGACCGAGACGCAGACGCAGTACATCGAGACCTACACGAAGAGGGGAAAGGTTTCGGGGATAAGCCCCCGGACATCACTACGGCCCAGTGGGGCGCTCTTCGGAAGCTCCACTTGAACCTGAGCCATCCGTCTGCACATGCCCTCAAGCGACGCCTGAAGTCCTACGGGGTGTCGAAGGAGGTGCTCGAAGCAGTGGACAAGTTGGACTGCACCGTGTGCAAGGAGCTGGGCAGGCCGAACACCACGAGGTCAGCCAATCTGAAGCTCTCGACGGAGTTCAATGAGAACGTGTTCCTAGACGAGGCCGAGGTGATCCTCTCGGACGGGACGCGGCTGATGGTCATGGTTATCCTGGACGACGCTTCGAGCTTCAGGGTGATCGTGCCGACCACAGCTGTGCGATCGATTACGGGCGAGGAGAGCCTACGGTGCTTCTCGCAAGGTTGGTTGTCGTGGGCAGGCCCTCCGAAGGTGCTCTACTACGACGCGGCGAAGGGCCACATCACGAAGCGGTTCGCGGAGATCGGTGACAAGTACAACATCCTGATGAGGCCGGTCCCGGCGGAGGCGCCTCAGCTGAAGGGAAGAGTCGAGCGTGCCATCGACTTCTTCAAGGATCATTTCCAGCGCCTGAACCGCGACGTGCAGCTCACGAAGAACGACGAACCAACGGTATGGACTTCAGTGATAGCGAGCACGTGCAACAACCACATACGACGCAACGGTTTCACGCCCTACCAGTACGTGCTGGGGAAGTCGCCCGGCACTCCGACTTCGCTGATCGAGGCGATGGAGGGCGACCAGAGGCAGCTGGCGGCACAGAGCGCGGCACTCTTCGAGGACGGGCCCCGGCGGGCCGAACAGATTCGCGCAGCGGCGAATCGGGCGTTCTTCGAGCTGGACAGCGACGACGCCGTGAGGAGGGCCACGATCGGGCGAGTCCGACCGCCACGAGGGCCATTTGTGCCGGGCCAGCTGGTGTTCTACTGGCGCGAGGTGAAGCACGTGAAGTCCAAGAGGCTCCAGGGCGAGCTGGGATGGCGTGGCCCAGCCATTGTGCTGGCGACGGAGGGCCACACGAGACTGCACCTGAGTTACCGAGGGGTGCCGGTGCTCGTGACGCCCGAGCAGGTGCGGCATGCATCACGCGACGAGGCGGAGATGGTGGAGAACGAGGACCTGGTCAGGCAGCTCTCGCAGTGGCGTGGAGGACCTACTCTTCAGAAGGGATTTATTGACGAACGTGGTCCTGGGCCTGAAGGAAGCCAACAGACAGGCACACGACGCGAGAGGAGCAACGACGACTCGGACGACGAGGACGTTGGAGACGACCCGCCAATGACGAAGGTACCTCGCACCGAGCCGGTCCCACCAGCTCCGAGACCGCCACCAGTGGAGGCGACTCCCGAAAGGGAACGAGTGATAGAGGAAGCACCTGGAGCTCAACCTGGAGGGCTACCAGAAGTACCACCACTACCCGGCGACGGGCCGGGACTCCAAGTACACGGACCAGCATACGACCCACCTGCACCTGATGCAGCTGGGCAGGGGCACTCTACGGACCTGGACGCAGCTGCTGTGCCAGGTAATCCGCATCATGAACCTGAGCGAGCCGAACAGCCAAGACAGCCAGAACCCGCACCACCGAAGGGATTCAAGAGGCCACTTCCTGATGACCGGCTGCAAGACAAGGAACGTCTTCGACTACGACGCGAAGCTCTCAAGGAGGCTGCTATGCGTTTGCCACGGATTCCTGACGATCCCAGCGACCTACCAATGGGGGACGACAGCGCACTCTACGTCAAGGTGAGCCGCGCGGTGGAGAACCGCACGAGGGATGCATTCCTGGCAAGGAGGACCGATACAGCCAAGAAGCAGGTTGCACCTAAGAAAGGTCGAGAACTACGCAGCATCCCGGCAGAGTGGAAGGAAGCATTCGACGCGAGCGACCTGGACGAGTGGCGCAAGTGGATCCAGTACGACGCCGTGGAGTGGCCGACGGAGAAGGAGCTCGCAGGGGTCGAGAAGACGGACGTCCTGCCGATGCGGCGCGTCCGGACGGACAAGAACGAGCCGACGAGGGGCAGCCTCTCGTACGAGCAGCACCCGCTGAAGGCGAAGTCGAGGAACATCGTCCCCGGGTACAAGGACAAGCAGCTGCTCGCCGGCGAGTTGCAGACGAACGCGCCCACGCTCACGGACACGGCCACGGCGGTGATTCTCCAGGAGGCGGCCAGCCAGGAGGGCTGGACTTTGGAGCAGGGCGACGTCGACTCTGCGTTCCTGAATGGGAAATACCTCGACAACTTACGACGTGTTTATTTTCGAGCTCCCAAGGGCGGTCTACCGGCAGTCCCGGAGATGGGCTGGCCGTTCGTGCCCGAGGGAACCATCCTGAAAGCGAAGAAGGGGATCTACGGGCTGAACGACGCACCTTTACTGTGGTACGAGGAGCACCGCGACACCATCCTGTCATTGCCCGGGGCCTCGAGATCCAAGCTGTGCCCGGCTCTCTTCATCTTCCACGACGAGAACGGGAAGCTGATCGGCCTCATCGGGACTCACGTGGATGACGACTTGGTCGCGGGTTCGCCCGAGTTCTTCGCGAATCAGGTGGCAACGCTGAGGAAGATACACTGCTACGGCAAGTGGCAGTCTGCGCGGACAGGGTTTCACCACTGCGGGCGCTTCCTCAAGCAGAACGACGACGGCACCATCAAGTGCAGCCAGAGGGAGTACACGGAGAGCATCGGGAAGATTCCTATTTCGGCCGAGCGCCGGAGGAACAAGGAAGCGAAGGCCACGGCTGAGGAGAGAGCGTTGCTCCACAGCGGCAACGGCCAGATCCAGTGGCTGGTGCGCTCTACGCGTATGGACTTGGCGTTCCGTCTGGTGGAGAGTCAGACGAGGGCTCACGACAGCGACCTGAAGGTGCAGGACTTGCTCGACTTCAACAAGCTGGTGAGCGACGCCAAGACAGACCATGTGGACATCACTTTCCAGAAGATCAACATGGACGATGCGATCGTGGTGGCCATCGGGGACTCAAGTCACGGCAACGTGGGCAAGACGAAGACGGCGAGCCAGGCCGGACTGGTCATCCTGCTAGCAGACAACAAGGACAACAAGTTCTTGCGCGGGATGCCTACCAAGATCACCCCTATGCTGTGGCGCTCACACCGCATTAAACGTGTGGTGCGCAGTACCCTTTCGGCCGAGACGATGGCAGCTTTGGAGGCGGTCGAGAGTGGCGACATGCTGAGGCAGCACCTGGTGGAGCTACACTACGGACTGGGTTACCGGACCCACATGGAGGACGTCAAGGCGATTACCATGGTGGAGGTCACGGATTGCAAGTCTCTCTACGACCTGCTGCAGAAGCGCGGCACGGTTCCCTCCGAGAAACGGCTGCTCATCGACATCGAGGCGCTCAGGAACGACATCGAGTTTAACAACGTGGTGAGCAAGTGGGTGAACACCAAGCAGATGCTCGCCGACTGCCTCACCAAGCACGACGTGCGCGCTGGCGACTACATGAGGTACGTGTTGCAGACGGGCGAGTACCGGCTGACTGAGGACCTCATGGCGGACCAGGTTATCCATAAGCAACGGACGGAGCTCAAGGGACGCAGGGGGGAGTACTACCGCACGAAGTACCCCAAGCGACAGCGACCTGCCGATCAACCTTTCGTGCACGAGGGCTACACGTACTTCGAGGACTGCATCGCAGACGTGAGGTACAATGCGAAGGTCGTCCAACCTGCTCCGAAGCCATACCTACGTTGGCGGATGACGCTGGGCCAGCGCGAGAACGATATCCACTACGAGAAGCTCGAGGAGATGGTCGACTGGTCCGGCCTGGACCAG
This sequence comes from Prorocentrum cordatum, assembly GCA_963575745.1. Classification (NCBI taxonomy): domain Eukaryota; class Dinophyceae; order Prorocentrales; family Prorocentraceae; genus Prorocentrum; species Prorocentrum cordatum. The sequence continues at coordinate 209,301 of CAUYUJ010003781.1, read as the reverse complement.
GTGGTGAAGCGTCGGACGATCCCGACGCACGTGCGTAAGTTGTTGACGATCTACGCACCGACCAAGGGAGCCCTCGAGCGCTACGAGAAGGACTTTGCAGAGAAGCACACCATCAAGAAGCCAGATGCGACTGAGGATCCAGAAGACAAGGAGGAGTTGAATGTCACATCGGAGATGGAGATGCATGTGGAGTCAGACGTGAATGCCAAGCTGGATTGCACCGACGACACGAAGGAGATCTACATGATGGACGCGACGGGGGCCGACGCTGAGGAGATCAGGGCAAGCCCACAGGGAGGTGCAGCTGCGGCGTGGACTACCATGGTAGTGTGTACTGTGTGTCGCATGACGGTGGACCAATGCGAGTGCGGGCCGAGGACACGGAAGAAGCCACACAAGGACAAGGCCGAAGACAAGAAGGTCCCCAGCGACATAGACGACGGCAGCTGGCAAGAAGTCCCGAGTGTACGCGCCACATCGGCGACACCGCCGACGCCATCTAAGAAGCTTATGCAGAAGGCGTACCGCCTACACGAGAAGACCGGACACGCTCCCTACGAGAAGATCGAGAGTGACTTCGGAGACGTGCTGGAGGACGGAGTTCTAGAGGCGTATCGTATGGTGATCGACGAATGTGCAGTGTGTCGGAAGGCAACCCAGGAAGCTGGCAAAACCAAGTACACCAAGAAGTCAAGTCCGACGAACACGAAGTACAGGACGAAGGACCAAAGCAAGTATATCGACCCCGACCTGTGCGAGCACCCGACGGACAAGCGAACGAGAGCAGGGACCAACCAGTATAAGGAGAAGATCAAGTGCACTGAGTGCGGGACCCTACTCGTGGACCGCGACACGCCATGGTGGAGCGAGGAGAAAGTGCTTCGGGCGCAGGCCAAGGCGGCGAAGGCACAGATGGAGAGACAGGCGTATGTGCGGGGAGATACGGGCTCGAGTTCTTCCAAGAAGTAGTTTGTGTTTGGTTATATACATATTTCATGAAGTTGGATTTCGTAGACGACACTATGGATTCTTTCATATACGACGGCTTCGCCGATTACCTTGACTTCATAGAGTACTGAGTTTTGCGAGTTTGCCCGGCGCTCGAACGAGAGGCAAGCTTAGCTAGAGAAAATAGTATGAATGTGATTTCTGGGGGAAAGACCCAGGGCATGTATCTAGCACGCTTGTGTACATGTGTGTATCAAGCGCCGGCGCTTGGGCTCGAGAGAAAGGCGCTTCCCTTCTCCCACTGCAGAAGCGACGGGTCGAGGGAGCGATAGCGGCTTGGAGCTATTCGATCGAGTTCTCTTTCGAGATTCCCGCCGACGATATCGACACGAGCGGGAGAGTTTCGACCAGAAACGAGGGCCCCCGCCATGATATCCACCCCCCCTAGCCATCACCCCCCTCTTTGCCGCCCCCGAGTGCCTCGGTCCTGCCCTGCAGCTGTGGCCAGGCGCCGGGCCCACGACAGCGGAGACGTTCGCCGACGCCGGCGCCCAAAGCTTGGCGCGCTGCCGCCAGCCGGCCGAGCAGCGCAGCGGACGGCAGCACGCGCGGCTCGGCGGGTGGCGCCGAGCGGCAGCCCGAGGGCCGGCCCCGCAGCGCGAGGGAAAAGCGAGCGACGGCCCGCCCATGGAGGGCCAGCGCCCGCCGTGCACAGTGGCGCTGGAGGCCCAGACATCATGGTGGCGTCGTACAGAAAAAATCAGGACGGGCAGTGTTTGCCCATTTTCGGCCTCGGGGGGCCCTCGCCTGGCCTCGGAACCGTCAAACCACGATTCAGGACGAAACACCGGTCCCTGGGAAAGGATCGGGACTTCCAGGGACCCCGTATTGAAAAAAACAGGACGTCGCATGTCTGGGGACGGGAAAATGTTTTCCATACTCCACATTTCGTAATCACAAGGAGGGGGTCACAACCCTCCCAGGCGAACATCTTTAGGAGCCATGAAAAGGCGGCCTTTTGCCCAGACCCCGCGGAACCCTCCAAGACAGCTCCAAACAGGCGCCCCCCCCCCCCCCAAATCAGACCACCTCCCTTTCTGTTGTGAAATCCAGAATCATCGGACCGACGACAGTGCTGGTGACCATCGATGAACGGCCGCTGCAACTCGAGTGAGCATCAAACCAGCTTCCCCTCATGGAGCTATAGCCATTTCCATTGACAAGCCGCTGCCGACCCCTGGCAAACCCGGCCAAGTAGGCCAGGCAAGCCCAGCTGGGTAGGCTGGAGACGGGAACACTGATGAAGAGTGAGCAGAAGCGCTGGCACAAAAGGAATAGTCGCCAGCGGCGAGTGAGGGCCGCACCGAGGCGCCGCGCGAGGTCCTTCCCGCAGCGGGTGCCTTGGCCAAGCCTCAGCAGAGAGACACGCCCAGGGTGGCCGCGCAGATGCACCGGCCCTCTGGCCGGATCCAGTGCGCCAGCCGGCCCTGAACGAGCGCGCGCCAGCCCACCGCCGCAGCACGCACGGGCCCCGCGCGAGCGGCAGCCGTCCGCGCGGGTCGATAGCCCGAGTCGGCCGGCTGGCGAGCGAGGATTGCGTCAGCTGGTCGCGCGGCGCGGCGGTCGCCCCTGCGCGACTCCGTCAGCCCCGGCTCCTGCGACTCGGAGGCAACACCGCGAGCTGGACGAGGGGTGCGGCAAGAACGCACGCGCGAGCTGGACAGGGGGATGCGGAACAAAAGCAGTCACACAAAGACACAATCCCCGTCTGCTGATCCGGATTCCGCAGTGACTGCCCTCCTCCCCCGCCTGCCCTTCGCGGCCACCCTCCTCCGCCTCCCCTCCCTTGCCGCTGCATCACTCGTACGCCACGCGCCTTGGGCCACTAGAGCGCGCGTGCGGATCGCCTCTGCTGACGAACCAACAACACACACCCATACCCATGGTGGGATCGGAGAGGGCTATGGGTGCGTGTTGTCGGATGGGGGTCCCCGCTCGAACGGGAGCGTTCCCCAGGGTCCGACAACCCCCACCCATACCCTCAGCCAGCCCTCCTCCCAACGACCACCCCAATGGGCATGGGTGTGTGTTGTTCGTTCGTCCTCTGCCGCGCTGCGATGTAAAGAGCGCTGTCGCCGCAGCCCCATCGTCCGGCCGCGCCCCGCCCCCGTCGGTCGGAGGAGGAGGAGGAGGAGGAGGAGGAGGAGGAGGAGGAGGAGGAGGGCGCGCGCCGGGCAGGCGCGCGCCGCGGGGGCTCCTTCCGCTTCTGGCTCCTGCTCCCGCTCTTCTGCTTCCGCCGGTCCTCGCCGCGGGGGATGGGGGGGGGGGAGGAAGGGGGGAGGGGGGGAAGGCGGCGGAGGGAGGGGTCCAGAGGGGAAGGGGGGGGAGAGGAACGGGGGGCAGGGAGCGAGGGAGGGGTCCAGAGGGGAAGGGGGGGGAGAGGAACGGGGAGCAGGGAGAGAGGGAGGGGGGCGGGCAGGGGCAGGGAGGACTGGGGCGAGGAGGAGGAGGAGGAGCAGGACGACGAAGATGGCGAGGAGCGGGGAGAAGGACCAGAGGAAAGAGGAGGAGGCGGAGAGCAACAGCCGCGACGACTAGGAGGTGCAGGAGGAGGACGAGGATGAGGAGTGCGAAGAGGCAAAGGAGGAGGAAAAGGCGAATGCGAAGGCGATGAAGGAGGGCGAAGGGGAGAAGGAAGAGGGTGGATGAGGAGGAGGAGGAGGAGGAGCACCAGCAGCAACATAATGCAAAGGTGAAGGAGGCCAAACAATAAAAATGAAGGCATCGCCGGCCCGTCCAAGAGGGAACCGCAGACAACACATTGATATCGGCCTGCTTCAAAGGAGAGGGTTTAGAGGCATTTTCCCAGGCCGCTTGAACAGCTTAAAAAGCGGGATGAAATTGGATGACTCGTGCACAGCGGCGTAGCCAGGCGGCAGAGAAAGATTGGGCAAAGGTGATGGAGGCAAGATGCCCCAACAAAAGGGTGGTGGAGAGCAGGGCCAAGCTTCCAGCAATGACATGTTTGCAATTTCCTACGTATTTACTTGCACCGAATATTCCTGGCAACATCGGTTCGCCTCACGGTTGGCTTGCGCAATCTGGGCCGGATGGCTGGGCGCAGCATGATTTATACACGACCACATAGTATGGTGTCGTGCGCTCGCACCTGTACTCCTGAGCGCTCTATTCCGCCGGCGCTTACGGGAACAGGTGCGCTGGCCTGCAAGCGTTGGCTTCCGCCAGTGTTCTTTAAGACAAGAGCGCTGGCTGCAGACAAGCGACGACAACGGAAGGAATGCAATCGCGAGGCCAAGGCGCAGGGACAAGACTGCATCGATGAACCAAAATGGCTACGGACGGCAAACATGTTGCCATCTCTTGGGGGCACATGTTTTACTTCCGCCGGCCTTCGACAAAAGGATTGACATTGAGAAACCTCCTTTCTTTCATCGATGCGAGGGCCCACGGGGCTTCCAAGAAGAACCCCAGATGGCCCCAGGAGGGCCCTGAGAGAGCTCCAAGTGCCCCCTAAATGCACTCAAGATAGCTGACAAGAGACTCTGTCGAAAGACCTGAGAAGGCACTGACTGTTGCCTCCTGGATCCGTTCACGATCCCGAGCCTCGCTCTGACGGCTGCCCCCCCTGCACCACTGCTTACTCCTACACTCACCTGATCAATGCAACTCACCTGGACATTATTTCTGGAGTGCCTGGCTGTGGTGATACGGTCGGAGCTGGGACAGAAGAACATCCGTCGCGAACTTGAGGCCCTCCGTCTGCTAAAATACATACGTAGAACATCCAAGGTTATCCACCTCCAGCATGCGCAAGAGCATCCAAGACACGAAAAGCATCAAGGGTACCCTCCCCGAAACGACCTCGATCTGATACCTCGGCCCGGCGTTAGGGGAAACGTCTAACACTTGCTTGCACGACCATCGCCCGCGGGTGCCCCGGTGCTGCGGCCAGGCTGCTGCCATGGCCCCCGCTGACGAGGCCAGCCGCGCCAGCGCCTTTGGAATTCTGCCGCCTCTGAGTGCCCCCTCCTCCTGCCTCCTCCGCGGCTGCCCTGTCGTCGGTTTTTCCCCCCTCCGGCACGCTGAGCAATTCGCTTCTCGGAGCCCCCGTTCAGCTCTATCGCTGGTGCAGCCATTCTGCCTCGCCGCCGACGAAAAAAGCATGATCGACCCACGCACCCGGAAAGGAATGTAGAAATGTAAGGCATGGCAACGTTTCAAAGACACCTGATTGGGCGACGGGCAAACGCAATGCTGAGTGCATCGATCTTGATGTGCCGTGCCGAGGGATGTGCTGTGCAGCGCCGTGCTGAACTGCGATGTGCCATGCCGCGATTGTGCTCTATAGCGTTGTGGATCGAGTCCTCCTTTGCATCGAAGTCCTGACAGAACTGATCTGGATCTTAAGCTCGAGCTGCCTCAGCACATAGTAGCTGCCCCAGAGCTAATTGACAGGGGAACATGCCAGGAGGACGCGCCGCGGAACGTCCCAAAGGACGCGCCAGGCGACGTGCCGAAGGACGTGCCACGGGGACGCACCGCGGGACGTGCCGAGGGGACGCGCTACGGAACGTGCCAATGGACGTGCCACGGGACGTGCCAGGGGACGCGCCGCGCGACGTGCCAGGGGGACTCGCCACGGGACGCGCCACGGAACGTGCCAAGTTGCAATGCTGAGTGTATCGATCTTGATGTACCGTGCCGAGGGCTGTGCTGTGCTGCGCTGTGCTGAACTGCGATGTGCCATGCCGTGATTGTGCTCTATAGCGTTGTGGATCGAGTCCTCCTTTGCATCCAAGTCCTGACAGAACTGATCTGGATCTTAAGCTCGAGCTGCCTCAGCACATAGTAGCTGCCCCAGAGCTAATTGACAGGGGAACATGCCAGGAGGACGCGCCGTGGAACGTCCCAAGGGACGCGCCAGGCGACGTGCCAGGGGACGTGCCACGGGGACGCACCGCGGGACGTGCCGAGGGGACGCGCTACGGAACGTTAAAATGCGTGGTTTTTGCTGGGGCCAACCATGTTAGATATCCCCCTGGATGGCCTGGACATCTAAAAACACACGGTGCCAGCTCGGGAAACCATGCTGTACACCCCTGAATAGCCTGGACTCGTTACAACACGTGGTCCTTGCTCAGAACAATCATGTTAGATACCCCCCTGGGTGGCCTGGATACGTGAAAACACGTGGTTCAAGCTCGGGACAACCATGTTAGATACCCCCCTGGGTGGCCTGGACAAGTGAAAACACATGTTTCCAGCTCGGGGCCACCATGTTAGACACCCCCCTTGGTGGCCTGCACACGTAAAAACACGTGGTCCAGCCCAACCAGGGGGGATATCTAACATGCGGTCGTCTGGAGCGCAGGAGGGCCCAGGAACGCCCAGAGACGCCTAGAGGCCAACAAGTAAACGAATCGATACCACATACAAATAAACTCTCGACGTTCCGGTCCGAGTCCCAGGAAGGATCCAGGAGGCCCATGTCAGATACCCCCTGAGTGGCCTGGACACCTAAAAACACGTGTTCCAGCTCGGGACCACCATGTTAGATACCCCCCTGGGTGGCGTGGACACGTGAAAACACGCGGTTCCAGCTCGGGACCACAATGTTAGATACTTACTTGCGTGGCCTGCACACGTGAAAACACGTGGTTCCAGCGCGGGACCACCATGTTAAATATCCCCTGGGTGGCCTGGGCACGTGAAAACACGTGGTTCCAGCTCGGGACCACCATGTTAGAGACCTCATGGGTGGCTTGGACAAGTAAAAGCACGTGGCTCCAGCTCAGGACCACCATGTTAGTGGCTTGGACATGTGAAAACACACGGTTCCAGCGCGGGGCCACCATCTTAGACACCCCCTGGGTGTCCTCGACCGGTGAAACACGTGGCTCCAGCGCGGGACCACCATGTCAGATACCCACCTGTGTGGCCTGGACACGGGAAAACGTAGTACCAGCTCGGGATCACCATGTGAGATACCCACCTGGGTGCCCTGGACACGTTAAGCGACGTGGTTCCAGCTCGGGCAGAACATTTTAGATACCCCCCTGTGTGGCCAATGAAATCCTGGAAAAACGAGCGAATAGTCGAGACATCCTCGAAATTCATGCGCGCGGGACGCGGCACGCGCGAGACATCCTCGGAATTCCTGCGCGCGGGACGTGAAAACAAGCATTTCGCCTGAGACATCCTCTGAATTCTGGCTCCCCACGAGCCCCCCGCTCGAGACACCCCTCAACTCTGCAAAACCAGCGTTTCGCTCGAGACATCCTCAGCAAATTCTGAAAAACAATCGTTTCGCTAGGGACATCCTCAAATTTTATTTCGCCGGCCCTACGCGACCTCGTTATTGATCGCAATAGAAATTCGCCGGCCCTACAGCCGTCAAAACCGGGAGTAAACCAACTAAAAGAAAACCCTGGGCATAGGCCCTTTCCGAGAATTTGCACGACAAGAGGCGGGGGAGAGGGGCCCCCGGCATCCAGACCCTGCCGCTCTCCGGAAGAGGCGGGCGCTCGCGCGGGCGAGTCCCTGCTGCGGCTCTTCCGGCGCTTGCGGCTCCGGCTGCGGCTGCGGCGGGCGCGCAGGCTTCACGAGGGCGGCGGCAAAGCGGCCGCGAAGACGACGACGACGACGACAACGACGAAAGCGGCGGCGGCGGCAGCAGCGACGGCCACAACGACGAAGAGGACGGCGACGAGGGGAGACGACGACGACGACGACGACGACGACGACGACGACGACGACGACGACGACAACGACGACGACAACCACAACGACAACGACAGCTGCGGCGGCGGCAGTGGCAGCGAAGACCACAACGACGAAGAGGACGACGTCGACGGGTGACGACGACGACGACGACGACGACGACGATGACGACGACGACGACGACGACGACGACGACGACGACGACGACGACGACGGCGGCGACGACGACGACGACGGCGGCGGCGGCGGCGACGACGACGGCGACGACGGCCGCGGCGATGGCGGCGGCGATGGCGACTCCGACGGCCACAGCGACTACGACGGCGGCGTCGGCGGTGGGGACGGCGGTGTTGACAGCAGCGGGGGGTATCAGGGAATGGGAGCGCGAAGGGGGAACGAACGGGAGCAGGACCGAGGGGGAGGGGGACTGCGAGGGAAGGGGAAGCGTCGGGAAGAGGAAGGGGGCAGGGAGGACGGGGCAGGGCAGGGGGCGGGGCAGGGCTGAGGTGCCCGAGGCGACGGCGGAACGAGGCGAGGCGACGAGCGCGGGGGCCGCCGGGAGGCCGGCGAGGGCGAGGCGGAGGCAGCACGGAGGCGAGGACGAGGTCGGCGGAGGCGAGGCAGCGGACGATGCGGCAAACGAGGAGGCGGGACGGCGTGGCCGCCCGCGCCGCCTTCGCTCCCTCTGTTCCTCCCTCCTCACTGGTCCACCCCGCCCTGCCCCCGCCCCCTCCCCCCCCCCCCCTCCGTCCATCCATTCCCCCCCCCCGCTTCTGCCATTCTCCTCGGCATCGTCCCCGGTGTGCGGGACACGGGCGGGTCCTGAGCTCCCCTTCTGCTGCGCACGCTGTGCTGTCTGTCGCTCCCTCCCGCCAGCCTTCCGACGTCCCTCCCTCGCCCCGCCTGCCTGCTGCGTCTGCCACTCCCCCCCCCTCCCTCCCCAAATATCCCTCCATTCCTCCCCCCTTCTCTGCCTTGCATCCTCCCTCTCTCCTCCCTCATTCCTTCCACATTGCTTGCAGACCCCTCCTCCTCCTCCTGCTCCTGCTCCTGCTCCTCCTCCTCCTCCTCCTCCTCCTCCTCCTCCTCCCTCCTCCTCCTCCTCCTCCTCCATTCCTTCTCCTCCTCCTCACTCCGCCTCCTCCAAATCTTCCATCTGGCCATTCCCGGCCCATTCCCCATTCCTGATTCTGCTCTTCTTCTTCTTCCTCCTCCTCCTCCTCCTCCTCCTCCTCCTCCTCCTCCTCCTCCCCCTCCTCCGCCTCTTCCTTCTCCTCCGGTTGGCCCCCTTTCAGCTGGTGCTGCACTCCTCCTTCTCCTCCTCCTCCTGCTCCTCTCCTCTCCTCCTCCTCCTCCTCCTCCTCCTCCTTCTCTTCTTACGCTCCTCTAACCCCCTCATCTCCCTACTTCTGCTACCCATACTCCCTCTTCTCCTCTTCTTGTCCTCTCCTCCTCCTCCTCCTCCTCCTCCTCCTCCTCCTCTTCCTCTCCTCCTCCCTCCCTCCTCCTCGCTCCTCCTCGCTCCTCCTCCTGCTTCTCCCTCCACGCTCCTCCTCCTCCTTCTCCTTTCTCCTTCTGCCAAGCTCACCCTCATCGCTCCTCCTTCTCCTCT
>CAUYUJ010003781.1:127500-195000 GCA_963575745.1 Prorocentrum cordatum | reverse complement strand
CCAGCTTTGCGCGGAGCTGCAGGACCTCTCTGGCCTTTCTTGCAAGCGCAGATCGACTGCGGCCTCGACACGGCTGCTGTTTCTGAGTTGCACCTGGCGCAGGCCCTCCTCCTCCCTCCTCCTCCTTCTCCTCCACCTCCTTCTCCTCCACCTCCTCCTCCTCTTCTTCGCTCCTCCCTCCTCCTCCTCCTCCTCCTCCTCCTCCTCCTCGTCCTCCTCCTCCTCCTCCTCCTCATCCTCCTCCTCCTCTTCGTCCTGCTCCTCGTCCTCCACCTCCTTCCCCCTCCAACTCGTGGTGGTGGTGGTGGACAGCAGGCCCCTCAGCCTGTTCCCCCTCCGGCCCTCTGCCGCCCCCCCCCCCCAGGTCAGCACCCTCCAGGACTGCGACGGTGAAGAGCGCCGCTGGGCTGTGCACGGCCGTGCGGGGCCCGGGGTGGGGCGCCGACGCCACGGCTACGACGGCAGAGCTGGTGAGTGATGCCCGGGCGTGCGCATCCGCCACGATGCCGGCATGCCGAGCGGTCGAAGCAGAGGTGTGGGTGCTTCAGTGTGTGCCCGGCTGAGGGCGAGTACGAGGTCCGCGGGGACAGCGCAGCGCCTTGGTCGTCGAACATCGCCGCGTGAAGAGGTGCCGGTCGATCGGGCTTCTCCTGCCGACAGAGAAGACGAAGGGCCACAGCTTGGAGCGCATCCAGGCGGCCAGCGGGCTGCCGCCGGAGAAGGGGGCCGCATGGTTCCAACACCTGGGTCAAATGAAAAAGGCACTCGGCCCGCTGGCCAGTGTCAAGGTTCCGTTTGACCACGCCGCTGAGCTCCCGTCGTCGCCGATGGATCTCCCGACGGCTGCCTACAAGCGCGTGCAGCCTCCATGCGGAGCCGTCGATGCAGGAGCACCCTGGGCCGACATCCGGGACTTTCCGAAAGAGCTCGTCTGCCTGTAAGCTTGCGTGCTCGGACGCAGCATCGCCCTCGCAGCTGGCCTTTCTCAGGAAGGATGCCCCGATGCTGAACTTGTAAGCAGATCGGCGCCAGCGTGATTCAGCTCACGAGACGCTCTCATGACGGAGCGACTCCACCGTCGATGCTCCAACAGATGTTGGGCTTCGGTACGACTGTGAGCTGCCGCCCGCTCGAGGGCGCTGCAGTGCCGTCCGCCTTGCAGGTGGTTGCACCCACGGGCGGCCGCTCCGGCCCTCCTGCTGGCGACGGGCCCGCTGTCGCGCAGGATTGGCCACTCCGCCACGGCCCACGGAGTCTTCCCAATGCCCAGGCCCGCCGCTGGGGGCAAGGCCGAGGGTGGCGCACGCGCCGACGAAGCCCGTGGCGGTTTGAGCGAGCCAGGCGGGGATGCTGCCGCTTGCGCGCTTGCGCGGCAGGGCAGCCAGGCAGGGTGAGAAGAGGGCGGCAGGCCAGAGCACGACCGTCACAGTGCGAGCCGCAGCGGCCCCCGTCGCAGTGGAGAGGGAGCGCCCCGCCTCGGGCGAGCCCGCAGCCCCGGAGCAGAAGAAGCAGAAGAAGCAGAAGAAGCAGAAGACTGGGCCTGTCACTGAGAAGGACTTGCCGACGGGCTTCAAACTCAGCCTGAAACCCTTCCCCACCGAGAGGGTCGCGGCGACGTGGAGGAGGAGGAGGAGCAGGAGGAGGAGGAGGAGGAGGAGGAGCAGGAGCAGGAGCAGGAACAGGAGGAGGAGGAGCAGGAGGAGGAGGAGGAGGGGGAGGAGGAGAGGGAGGAGGAGGAGGAGGAGCAGGAGCAGGAGGAGGAGGAGCAGGAGGAGGAGCAGGAGCAGGAGGAGGAGGAGGAGGAGAAGGAGGAGGAGGAGGAGGAGGAGGAGGAGAAGGAGGAGGAGGAGGAGGAGGAGGAGCGGGAGGAGTGCTCGTCCAGGGGCGCACGCGCTTCCAGGCTCTGCGCCAAGGGCGGGAAAGCGAGGCCAGGAGCAGAGGCCGAGCCGGGATGCCACGAGAGGTCGGGAAGGTGGCGCACGGCATCGGGTCGCCTTTCCGAGTCCGCGCCGGTCTGCATGTCGAGGCGCGCGCGCGCCATTGCAGGGACGCCCTGCGTTACGTACGCCTTGGCTGCGTTCGTGCACGCGGCGGGTGCGCGCGTGCATTAGTCGCCGACTCGGCTGCCCCCGCACTGGTATTCGCATTGTTGCGTGGTCTCCCTCTCTCTCTGTCTCTGTTTCCGTGTCTATCTCTCCTCGGTTTCTCTCTCTCTCTCTCTCCCTCTCTCCCTCTCTCCCTCTCTCTCTCTCACCCTCTCTCTCTCTCTCTCTTCCCTCCTATCTCTCGCTCTCTCTCTCTCTCTCGCTCTTTCCCTCGCCTCCCCACCGGTGCCGAGTCTAACCATAAGCTTGGGCAATGGTTCACCTTCCTCCGACACCCCCCTCGCTCTCTTGCCCTCTCCCCCATCCACCTCTCCCTCTCTCACCACGCGCGCGCGTGCGGCGGCGTGGGTTGGGGACGAGGGGCGGGGGGCGGCGGGGGGAGGGGGGGGGCGGGGGGGGGTCTAAGCAGGCGCTTGACCATATTGTAGTATGCATTTGATCTCCATAGATAGATCCGTTTGGTCCCCCGCGCCTGCCCATGCCTCTCGCCCTTGTTTCTCCGTCGCCGGTCCATTCAAGCTCCATCTCTTCCTGGCCGCGTGCACAGCGCATATCGGCTCTGCCTTGAATCGGCTCCCTGGCTACCCGCGAACTGCACATACAACAGCAGCCCACGGTGCGCTCGCCCATGGAGAAGATGCTCCTGGAGCGACTCACCACCGCCAACAGGGACCGAACGAGGGCTGAGAATCAAACTGGGGCAGCCCTGGCCAAGGTGCTCAAGCATCAGGCGGAGTCCTTCGCGCAGGCCATGGGAGTCTCCAAGAACATCAGCCCTGCCAAGGCCAGGTGCGATCTTGTGGTGGGTGGCCTAATCGCGCAGCTCGGGCCGAAGCCAGAGATGCGCGATGTCACAACTGAGACGAACCTGAGCCTGGCGCCCAGCCTGCTAGGTTGCCGAAGCCGCTCACCGCCTTGGAGCCCAATGATCTCTGAGCTCCGACGTCTCTGTTTGTCGCCCGAAGCTGCGGGAAGATTGGTTCCATCAAAAACGTTAGCGATTGCGCGTTGCCAGTGCGGGTATGCAGCAGTCGGCACCCATCCATGTTTGCCATCGGTGTTGCGCATGTCGTGTGTGTGTGTGTGCGTGTGTGTGCGTGTGTGTATATCTATATATTTATATATGTTTGTGTGCGCGCGTGTGTGTGTGTTTGTGTGCGTCGCTTGAGGCGCGCGCGCCGACCCTTTGGCTGATGCGCGCCCCTCATCAGTCACCACATTGGCTCGATCGCTCGGCGCTGCGTCGCAGCATGAAGCGCAAATCGCCGACCTCGACGACTTGCATCGCAGACCCGGTGCTCCACAGCGGGGGCCTGGGCCGGTATGGAACCAGGTGAAGCGAAGCAGCGCGGGCTCCCCGAGGCGACCAGCGCGCACTCGCAGGGTCGAGCCCGCCATGCTTTCGCTCACATGCCACAACCCTTTCGGCCCAGTGCATGGAACTTACTTTGGGGGAATGATGACGATGACGATGACGATGACGATGACGATGCCGACGACGACGACGACGTCATCGTCGTCGTCATCGTCATCGTCATCGTCTCGTCGGCGTCGTCGTCGTCGTCGTCGAGTGCTGGAACTGCCTCTGTCAATCACCCATTCGCCCTCCTGGGCCGCGCCGCTCGGGAGTGCGCGCCGTTCAAGTGAGTCAGGGACACCATGAAGGCAAACTCGGCAGAATTCCCCAGCTCACAGCCGACGCCGTGAGGGCCCCTCATGTACTTCGGCGAGGTAAACCAGACAAACCCATTAACATCCACAACAAGACCCGCGAAACGTGCAGAGCCTTTATTGGACGTTCGCTGATCTGGGGGATCTTGTGCATAGGGGGTAGATGTGGCTCATGGTGTCATGTGCCCCGCCGCTCAGTGGTGAGAGCACGGGCAGTGGCATGTCGCAGTTGGTCAAACATGCATTGAAGTCTATGCTTCCGAGGAGGAGGTACACCACCTGACGCGCACTGGCATTTGTCTGGATTTGCGCGAGACCGACTCAGATCAATGTGACCTCAGGCGGTTGTGTGCGTACAACTGTTTCACACTGGCTGGGTTCAAGGCCGCCAAGGGTCCTGTGGTGTTGGGTCCTCGCTTTGAAGAGACGGTCCCCGCGTCTCTCCTTCCTCCTCTCCTCCTCATGCCTCTCCTTCCTCCTCTCGGCACCCCCTCACTTTGGCACACCCCTCACACGTTTCGTGGTCCCATCGGGAGCTCCACCGAAGGTCCCAGAGGCGCAGTCCACATGGCGGCGCTGCCCTATTTTGGCACACCCCTCACACGTTTCGTCGCCCCATAGGGAGCTCCACCTAACGTCCCGGTGGCGCAGTCCGCATGGCGGCGCCGCCCCCTCACTTTGGCACACGCCTCACACGTTTCGTGGCCCCATAAGGTGCTCCACCCAAAGTCCCAGTGGCGCAATCTTCATGGCGGCGCCGCCTCATTTTGGCACACCCCTCATACGCGTCGTGGCCCCATAGGGAGCTCCACCTAACGTCCCAGTGGCGCAGTTTGCATGGCGGCGCCGCCCATTCTGGCACGCCCCTCACACGTTTCGTCGCCCCTATAAGGAGCTCCACCGAAGGTCCCAGAGGCGCAGTCCGCATCGCACACCCCTCACACGCTTCGTGGCCCCATAGGGAGCTCCACCGAAGGTCCCAGTGGCGCAGTCCGCACGGCGGCGTCGCCTCATGTTGGCACACCCTTCACACGTTTCGTGGCCGGCATTGGAAGCTCCACCGAACGTCCCAGTGGCGCAGTCCGCATGGCGGCGTCGCCATGCACACGTTTCGTGGCCCCGTAGGGAGCTCCGCCGTGCCCCATTTCGGCGCACTCTTCACGCGATTCGTTGCCCCATAAGTTGATCCACCGAAGGCGATACCAACAACGACGGTATTCACAATTGCGTATGGTTGGGTCCCTCGCCATGCTAACTTGGACAGCATGGGCCATATGGGCATCGTGCCCCGCCCGCTCTGCCAAAACATCAGCAAAGGAGGTATGCATGGACACTTGCAATTGGACAACGTGCAATGTGATCGGTGGGTGTCGCACACGGACGAGTCAATGCGAGCCTTGATGGATCACTTGAGGGTGAGACAAACACTCTCGGCAAAACAACGTACGCTGAATTGGAGACTCGGCTAGGCGTCCACTACGGTCCGAAACACATTTCTGCTGACCCAGCGTTCAGCCCCATCAGCAATATCGCGTACGACTGGCCCCACGTATACTTCATCAATGGGGTGGTTGGATACGACCTCTTGGCCTTCAATGTGCACGGCCAACGCTGCGACTGGGAGGGTAAGAAGGCAGCGGTGGAGTACGCGGATCTGCATACAGACATGCAGGGTTGGACGTAGCGCCTGGGGTGTAAAATGGTTTCAGGGACCTACGGGACCAGCAGGATGACCGCCACTGTGAGCAAGCAGCTATCAACGGCGCCAATCGTCCAGCGGTATTTCGCCCGCGTGGCTGCTCGGGAAGAGGGCCTTGCCCCCTCAAGGGCGCAAAGGAACGCGTCTCGCTGTACTGCGCGAGCAGCGCAGTGCTGCAGTGCGCATCGCGCAGACTCGCTGCAGCGCCCCAGCTGCATGACTGCATCCTGAGGGACTTGCATAAGTTCCTGGAGGCGCACGGGCCAACACGCTTCCAATTCAAGCACCACCAAGCCGCCCACCTCGCTTCGCAATGCTGCGATTTCGGCCGCCTGTTCGACACTTGTCACCGAGCACAGGCGCCAACACCCTGAACTTGTTCTATACACCGCCCGGCGAGGGGCTTTCGCCCAACGAGGGGGCTCATGGAGGAAATATGCTGCCAACGTTCTGCAGACCTGCGAAAGTTTGCCGTGCACGCCACGGGCAATCGGCACGCGCTCCTTGAAGGCTCTGCGGCAACCAGTAAGGGAGCTGTCCCCAATCGTGGACAATACCGAAATCAGTGGCAAGTTCGTAGCTCCGTCGGGTGTGAAGTCTAACGTGCTTGACGTCGTGCTGCTTGGTGGCGCCAGACGCCGAAAGTGCGGGAAAGTGTGGTACCATGTCTGTGCTGACGGCGAAGATTGGACTTGCATGTCCGTAAGAATGCCACCATCTGAGTGCAGAAATGCAAGAACCCGAGTTGCCCACACATGCAATTTGTATGTGCGATTGTTGTATTCCATCTATCGGGCTTGCGCACGCGCAGCAATGTAGTCTCAAGTTTCTGTAACAGCGAGTTGCATCTGTAATAAGTACGAGCACAACATCATGACATATCGAATGAACGATACTGGAAACTCCATGCGGCAGCATCGCAATTCAGCAATTCTACCTGATACCGCACTGAAAGTCAAAGAACACCATGTGTGAATGATGATCGCCACATGTGGAAATGAGGGTAGCAACCAGTACGGTACTTACGTATTAATGTGGGAGTTAAGCGCTGATTACGGCCGTTGGGCGTAAGTGTCCGATCGCGTTATCACAGGCTCACCTGATTATAACCAAGCGCGCCGCGCTCAAAAACTGCCCCCCGTGAAAACAGCCGGGACCTCTGACAGAAAAAACAAAACGGCTGCTGTCAAGGTTCGCGACAGGGAAGATAATAGTACCCCGGCAAAGGACCCAAACATATGCAGTTGTGAATACCGTTTTTTGGATACCGCTTTTGGTGGAGGTCCTCATGAAGCCAAGAAGCGCGTGAAGGATGTGCCGTAACGGGTGGGGGAGACGCATGCGGCCGCGGCCACCGGGGTCTTCGGTGGAGCAACCTGTGGGGCTACGAAGCGCCGTAATGGGCGGGGGAGACGCATGCGAATGTCGCTTCTAAGACCTTCGGTAGAGCTCCCCTTGGGGCCACGAAGCACTGTACTAGGTTGGGGAGACACATGCGGCAGAGGCCCTGTGGAGCCACGACGCGCTGTACTGGATGCGGAAGACGCATGCGACCGTCGCCACTGGGGCCTTCGGTGGAGCCCCTTGTGGGGCCACGAAACGATATACCGGACGGGGGAGACGCATGCAAGCGTCGCCTCTGCGGCCTTCGGTGGAGCTCCACATGGGGCCACGAAGCGCTTTACTAGGTTGGGGAGACGCATGCGCACGTCGGCTTTGGGGCCTTTAGTGGAGCTCCGAATGGGTCCATGGAGCGCTGTACTGGGTCGGGGAGGCGCATGCGAACGTCGCGTCTAAGAACTTCAGTGGAGCTCCCAATGGATCCACGGAGCGCTGTATTGGGTTGGGGAAACGCGTGCGAACGTCGCCTCTGGGGCCTTCGGTGGAGCTCCCTATGGGGGGCCACGAAGCGCTGTATTAAATACGGGAGACGCATGCGAACGCCGCCTCTGGCCACGAAGCGATGTATTGGATGGGGGAGACGCATGCGACCGTCGCCTTTTGTGGCCTTCGGTGGAGATCCCTGTGAGGCCACGAAACGATGTACCAGATGGGGGAGACGCATGCGAACGCCGCCTCTGGGGCCTTTAGTGGAGCTCCGAATCGGTCCATGGAGAGCACTCTAATGGGTTGGGGAGACGCATGTGCACGTCGGCTGTGGGGCCTTTAGTGGGCCTCCCTATGGGGCCACGGAACGCTGTGCTAGGTCGGGGAGACGCATGCGAACGTCGCGTCCAAGACCTCCGGTGGAGCTCCCTTTGGGGCCACGAAGCGCTTTACTCGGTGGGTAAGACGCGTGCGAACGTCGCCTCTGGGGCCTTCGGTGGCGATCTCCATGGGGCCACGAAACGCTCTACTAGGTGGGAGATACGCGTGCCGCCCCTGGGGCCTTGGGAGACGCATGCGAACGTCGCCTCTGGGGCAGTCGGCGGAGCTCCTTATGGGGTCACGAAGCGCTCTACTTGGTGGGAAAACGCGTGCGAACGTCGCCTCTGGGGCCCTCGGAGCAGCTCCCTATGGGGCCACGAACCGCTCTACTAGGTGCGGGAAACATGTGCGAGCGTCGCACCTGGGGCCTCCAGTGGAGCTCACTATGGGGTCAGGAAGCGCTGTACTGGGCGGGGGAGACGCATGCGAACGTCGCCTCTGGGGCAGTGGGTGGAGCTCCCTATGGGGTCACGAAGCGTGTGAGGGGTGTGCCGAAAGGGGGTGGAGGAAGGAGGAAGAGGAAGAGAGATGAGACGCGGGTCGCTGTCTCTTCGAAACGCGGACCAAACACCACAGGATGGTTGGGAACAAAACCATCTGAACCATAAACTCTCGGACCTCTTCGCGGATTCTTCGGATCGGCACTGGAACCCCCTTCCTGTCGCGTGTCGCGCGCCAGGGGTGGCGCCAGAGGCACCGCCAGGGGCTTCCTGCGCCGATATAAACAAAATCTGAACGCGATTGGACATACAAGTGCATGTTTATGCAATTTGTTCTTCTTCGCTGGAAGGTGTCGCTTCGCATTCGCGTGACATCTTCTTGTGTTCGCGAGCGTAGGGACAAGAGCAGCTACCGAATACGGTGTGGGCTTGAAGCCACATGACGCTGTTCAAGAGCATGTGCTCCAAACAAAGCAGAGGCCGCTGCGTACCGAGAAGCACGAGTCCTCGGACAAGGGCCTCCACATCCAAGGAACACCACATCAGGAATCGACACTCCTCCTCCTCCTCCTCCTCCTTCCTCCTCCCATCTCCCTAGTCCTCCTCCTCCTCCTTCTCCTCTTCCTCCCTCCCTCCCTCCCTCCCCCCTCTCTCCATCCAAAGCCGTGCCATTCCTGAGGGGAGTGAGAAGATACATCGCCGCCCGTCTCCACGTGGTCGCTGTGGGCCCCGACCTTGGTGGATACAGTGGATGCTGTATCCAATGCCGTCCCTGCAGGGGGGAGAAGGGACCCACCACCGCCAACCTCCACAGGGTCGTTCTGGGCCCTGAGGGGCAACGAAGGGGGGGGGGCCGGCATAGCGGGGGGAACATCGACCTGGAATTTGCGATAAATCGCCGATAGATCGGCGACAGGCCCCCGATAGTGAATCCGCACGTTCCTGGGCAGGATGGGGCTATCATATTGGGCCCCTCATCGGCGATCAGTGAACGATTCGGGATCGATGCATCCCCGCCTATGCCAATCCCCCCTATCGTTGTCCCTGAGGCCTTCACCTCGCTGGACACGGCCTCCAGGTATGGCATGGGAGCAGAGACCCGCTTCCAGCCCCTCTTCCAGCCCGCGGTGCTCCCGCGCGCAGACCGGGCCCCCAAAGGCCTCCGAAGGCCTCTGGGGGCTCCAGGACTCTGGGGGCTCCAGCAGGTTTGGACGAAGCCAGGACGAAGATAACATCGGGTGAGGATAAGTCGCGAATCTCTGAATTCCGGCGGCTCTGGAGGATGCCTCGGGCGCCGCGGCCTTCTCATAGCGTTCCAGAACGCTCCGAGAGCATTCTGGAACGCTCTGGAACGGACTCGTCCTCGTCCTGCGCAGCCCCGTCTGATCCGCGGGCCGAAGGCCGATCCCGGAGTGGGAGAGAGCTGCAGCGACGAGGCGGGGGGAGGAGGAGGAGGAGGAGGAGGAGGAGGAGGAGGAGGAGGAGGAGGAGGAGGAGGAGGAGGAGGAGGACGAGGAGGAGGAGGACGAGGAGGAGGAGGACGAGGAGGAGGAGGAGGAGGAGGGAGGAGGAGGAGAAGGAGGAGGAGGCAAATGATGAGGAGGCGAAGGAGGGGGCCCTGACGCCCGTGGATGCGACGTTCCGCTCCGCGGCCCCCAGAAGACCTGGCCCACTCCCCAGGGGTGGTCTTCCGTCGTTGAAGGGGCCCACAAACACACAAATAAATAACACAAATAACAGGATTCCCCATATTTTCCTATATTTTCTGGGTTTCTGTCTTCTTCCCCACTTCCCATATTTTCCCATATTTTCTGGGGAATCGACGATTAATTGTGTCTGTGCGTTTTTTCTTCTCCTGATGTTGATGGCCCCGGGGCCCGAGGACGGCCGCCTCCGCAATCGAGAAGCCCGCCGGGGATGAACAGATCATGTCGTCGGACGCTTGACGGGGGTGGGGGCAGGCGGCTGCGGCAAGGGACCCCTACGCTCTCCCAGAAGACCGGGTCCACCACCTTCAGGAAGCTCTGCCCGCGGTTGTTCTGGGGAGGGGGGGTGGGCGCCAGGCGGCCCACGCCCTCCTCCTCCTCCTCCTCCTCCTCCTCCTCCTCCTCCTCCTCCTCCTCTCCTCCTCCTCATCCTCATCATCTCCTCATCATCATCATCATCATCATCATCATCATCATCATCATCATCATCATCATCATCATCATCATCATCATCATCATCATCATCATCATCATCATCATCATCATCATCATCATCATCATCATCATCATCATCATCATCATCATCATCATCATCATCATCATCATCATCATCATCATCATCATCATCATCATCATCATCATCATCATCATCATCATCATCATCATCCTCCTCCTCCTCCTCCTCCTCCTCCTCCTCCTCCTCCTCCTCCTCCTCCTCCTCAAGCGTAAACCGTGAGGGCGGAGGGGGCACCAGGACGCAAGGAAATCGCAAGAGGGCCTCGGATGACCCCAGAATCGCCCCAAGAGCCTCTCGGAGGCCCTCTCTTGTTTCCCTTCGCGCCCAGCATGGGGCGATGATGGGGGGTGGGCGCATCTACCCCGAGGCACCGAAAAGGCACCGAAGAGGCCCTCCAGAAGCCCCCACCATCCTCTCAGAAGCCCCCCAGCCTGGGAAGCCCCCAGGAGCCACAAGAGAGACGGCCCACGTCCGTGCGGTCTCTCAGAAAACTCCATGTTTTTTTATTGCAGGCACGGGACTCACACGCCCGCGGGGGGGCTCCCTAATCCCAGCGATGAACCAGGAGAGGTGTACACCGTGCACAGAGATGCGCTGTTGAAAATTCGCGGGGCGTTTGAATGAGATGGGCTCACGCCGTCAATTGCTAGCATTGTTTGTCAATTCTTCCGTGAGCTGTCACGCAAGCGCAGCTGCAAAACACCTGGAACGTCGAAGGGCGATCCACTGAGCGCTGGTGCCCACGACGCGTATTCCTGCAAGAGATCCTTAGCCAAATTCGCAGTCCATCATTCGCCCAAATACGGTGCTCCAGGACTTCTGTGGGAGGGATAGAGGATCAGCAGAGGAAAAGGAAGGAGGAGGGAGGACAATCAGCAGCGATTAGCTGGACAGGAACAGAAATGAGGGGAATGAAAGAAGTAGATGAAGGCGGGAGGAAAAAGGGGGAAGGGGGAGAGGGGATGGTGGCAAGCCAAGTGCGCTCACGCAAAATCTGGCATCTTATCATTCCCCCCATCCCTTCCCATTGCGCTGATATATTCTCTATCCACGGACGCGTGCCATAGCCGACCTGGACCTCCCACCAAGACCCAATCGTCTTATGCACAATCGGAAGGGGGGGGCTGTGTACTCAGGAGAAGGAGGAGGAGGAGGATGAGGAGGAGGAGGAGGAGGAGGAGGCGGTGGCGGGTGAGTAGGAGGATGAGCAGGAGGGAAAGAAACAAGGACGACGAGGACGAACAGCAGCAGCAGCAGCAGCAGGTACTGGAGTGGGAGGAGTGGGAGGAGCAGAAAGATGAGGGGGGGGGGCGATGATGATACAGAAGGGGCCCGGATCCAGCACAGTGGCCCGAGCTGGGGCGAGAGGGCGATTCTCAACAGCTGGAGCAACGCACCGATCAAAAAATGAGAGGCACGGGCTGCAGCGGGAGCAGCAGGTTGAGATGCTGGAAACCATCGGCCTGTAAAACCACATTGGGGAAGTGCCTTGTGAAATCCTGTGTACGAAAACACTACGCGGAGAGGGTCGAGCATCTCCGCACCGAGTCAGGGGAGAGAGAGGAGAGCAGCATTCATCACATATGATTGTCGATGGCACGGGAGGGTTGAGGAAGAGGAGGGAAGGGCAACTGGCAGACTGGGCATTGCGTAACCTAAGCGCCTGGGATCCCTCACACGAGCCCCCTTCCTCCCCGAGCTCCTCGTTGCGGACAGCCGTTATCTGCACGAGGTCCCCGTCGAACTCGCGGATCAGGGCGTCGCGATACTGCAGCATCGCGCCTGCTTCGACGCTCACCCCGCCCGCAGAGGACGCGTGGGCAGAATCTCCTCCTCCTCCTCCTCCTCCTCCTCCTCCTCCTCCTCCTCTTCCTCCAGCCTCCTCCTCCTCCTCCTCCTCTTCCTCCTCCTCCTCCTCCTCGTCTTCCTCCTCCTCCTCCTCCCTCCTCCTCCTCCTGCTCCTGCTCCTCCTCCCTCTGCCCTCCTCTCTCCTCCTCCTCCCTCCTCCCTCCTCCCTCCTTCCTCCTCCCTCCTCCTCCTCCTCCTCCTCCTCGCTCCTCCCTCCTCCCTCCTCGCTCCTCCTCCTCCTCTCCTCTCCCTCCTCCCCTCCTCCTTCCTCCCTGCTCCCTCAGCCCTCCTCCCCTCCTCCCCTCCTCCCTCCTCATTCCTCCCTCCTCCTCCTCACTCCTCCCACCTCCCTCCTCCCTCCTCGCTTCTCCCTCCTCCCTCCTCCCTTCTTCCTCCCTCCTCTCTCCTCCCTCCTCCATTCTCCGTCCGCCATCCTCCCTCCTCGCTTCTCCCGCCTCCCTCCTCCACTTCCTTCCTCCTTCTCCTCCTCCTCCTCCTCCTCCTCCTCCTTTTTCCAAGGTGCTCTCCAGGACAAGCTGCTCTTTCTGCCCCGCTCTCCAACGGCCCTGGCAGGCAGGGCCCCGGGAGCCCACGAGAACGGCCAGCAATTAAGCTCGGGGGCCACCCTCCTCCAAGATTTCCCTTCCTTAGAGAAAGGTCCCAGTTGGGGTCCGAGCAGATGGGGTCGGAGGATCGAGCCGCATCGCCTATACACCGACATCAAGGATCCAGGGCGCCCAACTTCGCGCCCGCGCGCCGCGCGAAGCACGAAAAAACGTCGCGCTCTCGCGCCGCCCCCCAGGGGAGACGAGGAGGACGAGGAATCGGAGCCGAACCGTTCAGCGTGAACAACTTCGCGCCCTCGAGCGCGCCCTTGATGTATCGGCGTCTTCGGCGTGGAGAGAATTGGGCTCCACATCGGGCAGCATCGCCGATGCATCGCCGATGCGGCGCGACCCGCCGGCCTCCTCTGCCTCGACCCCCGTCTGGGTGGCCTGGATCTCCTCGCAGAGCTTAGAGGATGCCCGAGAGACGACCACGGGTCTTCGCGACCCCCCCCGCAAAGCATCCCTCCACTCCCCCCGCCCTTCTCCTCCTCCTCCACTCCCCCCGCTCTCCACCTCCTCCTCCTTCTCCTTCAGGCTCCTCCTCCTCCTCCTCCTCCTCCTTCAGGCTCCTCCTCCTCCTCCTCCTCCTCCTCCTCCTCCTCCTCCTCCTCCCCCTATCCTCCTCCCTCCCTCCCTCCTTCCCTCCTCCTCCCTCCCTCCATCCCTCCCTCCCTCCCTCCCTCCTCCCTGCCTCTCCTCCTCCTCCTCCTCCTCCCTCCTCCTCCTCCTCCTCATTATTTCTTCCTCCTCCTCCGCCCTCGTCCTCCTTCTCGTCCTCCTCCTCGTCCTCCTTCAACTCCTCCTCCTCGTCCTCCTCCTCCTCATCCTCCTCCTCCTCCCCTCCCTCATCCTGCCTCGTCCCTCCTCCTTCGGCTACGCCGAACGGACTGAAATTATCATTGTAGCGTCTGTCGTCTGTGAGAAAAAAGTCGCATGAAAGTGCCGAGCGAGGCCGAGGGGCCAACAACATATGCCTGGAAGGCGTAGCAGAAAAAGTAAGGGCAGAAGAGACATGGGAAAAGAATGCCTCCCCTCCTCCTCTCTCCTCCTCCTCATCCCTCCTCCTCCTCCTCCTTTTCCTCCTCCTCCCTCCTCCCTCCTCCTGCTCCTCCTGCTCCTACTCCGCCCTCTCTGTACACCAGGAGCGACGTGACGAACCGGTAGCCCCCCTCCACGTCCTCCTCCTCATCTTCCCCCTCCTCCTTCTCCTCCTCCTCCTCCCCCTCCTCCTCCTGCTCCTCCTCTTCCTCCTCCTCCTCCGCTTCCTCCTCCGCTTCCTCCTCCGCTTCCTCCTCCTCCTTCTTTTCCTCCTCCTCCTCCTCCACGATAGCTCTTCTACGACGGCCAGGGCAGGCCCCTCAGGCCGCCCACGTGGCCAGAGCAATCGCCCTCAGGATGCGCCCCTGGCGGCCTCTTGGCATGCGCCCCCGGCCCCAGCCTTGAGAAATTTAGGACGTCGGATGTGTGGGCTCTGCAGGGGGGCGAGAAACGGGGGGGGTAAGGGCGAAGAAGCGTACACCTTGGCGCGCCCCTTGGGGAGGCCCCTTCTGGGGCCCATCTGGTGCACCCAGAAGTGTACCTTCCTTCCCCCCCACCTCATGATCCACCCCCCATTGCGCAACGCCCGAGCCTCCAACCCTCGCCTTCGGCTGGCCTGCGCCCCCTCCCCATCCCTCTCCTCCGCCTTCTCCCATTCCTCAATCACGCCGACGATGTCGACGACGACAACGGCGGTGGCGATGACAACGGACGACGGACGGCGAGCCGCGGACGACGGACGGCGGACGGCGGACGACGGATGACGGATGACGGACGTCGGACGGCGGACGACAGTGACGGACGACACAGGACGGCGGACGACAAACTACAACTTCCCAAGACTGCGGCGCCGTGTTTGCGTTTTCTACGTGGCTCGCGGACCTCATGGCCCTTTTCTGGCGGACCAGGTTGCCATCCTGCATGTGTGTATGCGAGTGTCAATACGCTGTACGCCAAAGAAAAAGAGCCCGAGACGTACCAAGCAGTTCTACACGCGTGGCGACTATCAGTACGACCGTTCAGCACAACAGAACACGTTGCAAGATCCGCGGCACTCTTGAAAGCTTCGCCACAGATCATCGGACCACGTCAACTCTTCCCGAAGGCGGCGACGTTTGCGCAGCAGTTGGCGACCTCCCCAGGGCGCCGCGAGGTCTCGACTAGGTACGCGTGTCCCTTCGCTCCGCTGGACCTCCCAGGAACCCACGAAAGTGGCGACGGTTTGCAAATGGCAATTCCCCAGGGCGCCGCGAGGTGTGCGGCAAGAGGCAGAAGGAAAGAGAAGCGAGGAGAAGGAAGAGGAGGATGAGGAGCGGAAAAGGAGGAGAAGGAAGAGGAGGAGGAGGAGGAGGAGGAGGAGGAGGAGGAGGAGGAGGAGGAGGAGGGAGGGGAGATTTGGAGCAAACAATGCTCTGTTCATGAACATGGCGCGACCCCAAACATGGGAACGCGTCCTCAGCGGCATTGCTTAGCATTGCTTGGCATTGCTTGGCGTTTCTTGTTTTTGCTGTCCGTTGCTTGGCGTCGTTCGACATTGCGCGGCTATGCTTGCTGTTGCTTGGCATTGCTTGGCGTTGCTGGGCGCTGCTTGGCCTTGCCTGGCCTTGCTCAGTATTACTTGGCGCTGTTTTTGCGTTGCTTGGCGCTGCTTGATGTTGCTTGGCGCTGCCTGATAAGCATTCCGAGGAAGGGGTCTTCAAAACAGTGAAGAACAAAACCAAACAATCCGAGGAATCCCTCTCCAATTCTTTTCTTTCGAGCGATCCCCTCGGAAACCCAGCGGCATGTGTGCCTGAGTCTGGTACTATTTGTTAGTGCGAGGCTGAGTTCGGCGCGCATGATGCGTGTGAGAAGACGCCATCAACCGGTCGCTGCTACGTTCCACTCTATCGCTCTCTGTTCGGCCCTGTCCTGCTATAGGCACATCTGATTTGTTATGCTCTGCTCTTGACGAGGCGGCGCGGCGTCTCATCGGTAGTGGCTGCGCCTGTTGTTGTTGTCCTGTGGCTGGCCTTACTTCGGCGCGGCTGCTGCGTTTGACAGGGCGCCATCAATCATTCATTGCTCTACCATGCTCTGTTCCATCATGTTCTGATCCGTCATGTTGTCGTGTGCTATGCTATGTTCTCGGAGGGCCGGCGTGAAGACGTGACGCCTGTCACGTAGACACGTCGTCCAATCGGTCGTTGCTGCGCCTGCTTATGCCTGTGACCAACCTGACCTCGGCGGACACGTCGCGTTTGATGATATTATGGTGCGGTCGATTATGTTAGGATGTTCGTTTGGTGCGGCGCCATAAATTGATGGCTGCATGATAAGATTATGTTATATATATATATATATATATATATGTTCGCCTTGATCTTGCCACAATGTCGTGAATGACACTATGTTCTGACATGTTCTGCTCCGGACGGGAGAGCATGACGTCGTGACGCCTGTCACGTCTGATATGCCGACTAATCGGTCATTGCTGCTACTGTTTGGTATACGTGGCCGACGCGGGTTCGGCGCGCATGTCGCGTGTGATAGGACGGCATTACTCGGTCTCTGCCGTACTCTACTCTGTGACGTTCTGTTCGATTCTGCTCTGTTCTTTGAACGTTGTGTCCCCCTGTTCTGGTCTCGACGGGGCGGCGTGGCATCTTGTCGCCTGTCACGTTTGGTGTGCCGTCTAAACGGTAGTTGCTGCGCCCATCTTTATCCTGTGGACAGCCTTACGTGGGCGTGGCTGCTGCGCTTGACAAGGCGCCATGAATCATTCGTTGTTGTATTTAACCGTATTCAGCTATGGTGTATTCTATCATGTCCTACTATGCTACACGGTATTCTGCATTGTTGTGTTTTCGGAGGGCCGGCGCGACGCCGCGACGCCTGTCACGTTGGATGCGTCGTCCCATCGGTCGTTCCTGCGCCTGCTTGTTCCTGTGGCCAGCCAGCCTGACCTCGGCGCGCACGTCACGTTTAATTATATAGAAATGAGGTCGATGATATTATGATGTTCTGTCCTCGCCTGCGCCCGCTCGCGTGCCGGGAGTTCTGCCTTGCGCACTAGAAGATCGCGCATGTTGGCTTTGAAATCCGATTGGTCAGCGTTAAAGGTTCGATTCAGATTCCCAGGCTAACATGGCAAACTTCCAGTTGGTATAGCACAGGAATCCTCACCAGCGGGCCCGCGCGCCCGCGCGCGCATGTGCCAAGAAATCTACATTGTGCACTCTGAAATCGTGCGTGTTAAATTGAAAGCTCAAGTGGTCAACGCTAACGATCCACTTCAGTTTCCCACACCAGCACGGCGACATTCCTGCTGGTAAAATACAATTGTTGTCGCCACCGCGTGCGCGCGTACGCGCGCGCGGGCCGGGAGTTCATCTTTGCGCACTGAAAGGCCGTCTATGTTAACTTGAAAATTCAATGAGTCAGCGCTGATGATTCATCCTAGTTTTCCAGGCCATGGCACGGCAACTTTCCTGTGCGTAATGCAGAATATTTCACCAGCGCGCGCGTGTGACGAGAGTTCTGCCTTGCCCACTACAAGATCATGCATATTTACTTGGAAAACAAATTTAAAAACGCTAGCGAGTGTCATTTTGCCAAGCCGACATCGCGACTTTACCGTTGGTGTACTGCAAGTGTTCTCGCCAGCGCGTTGGCCGAGAGTGATGCGTTGCGCACTGTAAGATCGTGTATGTCAACTAGAAAATTTACTTGGCCAGCACTAAGGGACCATTTTAGTTTCCCCAAGCCAACATGGCAACTGTCCTGCGGTGCACTAGCTGTGCCTTCACCAGCGCGTCCGCGCGGACGCGCGCGTGCGTGTGCCGAGAGCTCCGCACTACGCACTACAGGATGGTGCGTGCTAGCTTGGAAATACAGATGGCCGACGCAAGTGCTTCATTTTAATATCACAAGCCAACATGGCGAAATTCCCGTTTGTATAACACATGGGCCCTACCCTATGCGCCCGCGCGGACCCGCGCGCGTCCGTTCGCGCGGTTGTGCCGAAAGCTCTGTGGCGCATGTTAACTTGAAAGTCAAATTCATCAGCGCCAAGGGTTCACGTTAGCTTCCCAGGCCAGCATGGCGACCATTCCATTGGTACTCTACAGAAAAAGGGCCTCACCACCGCGCCCGCGCGGAAGGGCGCGCGCCTGCGCACATGCGTATGAGGACCATTGGATTGTATCCCTTCCCCTCCGCCTCCTCCCCGTTCGCCCACACCGCCTCCTGAAGCTTGAAATCTGCAGCAACTTGACGATTGGAAAGGGGCGGCTTTAAACATGTGGCTCTCACCGATTCGTCTTAACATGATCGACCCACGAACCCGGAAAGGAATATAGAAATGTAACGCGTGGCAGCGTTTTCAAAGACACCTGATTGGGTGACGGGCACATGCAATGCTGAGTGTATCGAGCTTGATGTACCCTGCCGAGGGCTGTGCTGTGCTGCACCGTGCTGAATTGCGATGTGCCATGCCGTGATTGTGCTCAATAGCGTTGTAGATCGAGTCCTCCTTTGCATCCGAGTCCTGATCGAACTGATCTGGATCTTAAGCTCGAGCTGCCTGAACACATAGAAGCTGCCCCACAACTAATCGACAAGGGGACATGCCAGGAGGACGCGCCGCGAAACGTCCCAAGGGACGCGCCAAGCGACGTGCCAGGGGACGTGCCATGGGGTTGCACCGCGGGACGTGCCAAGGGGACGCGCTACGGAACGTGCTGGGGACAAGCGTTTCGCTCGAGACATCCTGTCAAAATCCTCATGCTAGACATCCGCCTGAGCGACCTGGACACGTGACAACAAGCGTTTCGCTCAACACATCCTCAACACACTCTCATGCTAGACATCCGTCTGGGCGAACTGGACCAGTGAAAACGTTCGCTCGAGACATTCTCAGCACACCTTCATGTGAGACGTCCGCCTGGGTGACCTGGGCACGTGAAAACAAGCGTTTCGCTCGAGACGTTTTCAACACCTCCTCATTCTAGACATCCGCCTGGGCGACCTGTACACGTGAAAGCAAACGTCTCGCTCGAGACATCCTCAACACATCTTCATGTTAGACATCCGCCTGGGCGACCTGGACACGTGAAAACAAGCGTATCTCTCGAGACATTCTCAACACCTCCTCATTCTAGACATCCGCCTGGGCAATCTGGACACGTGCAAACAAGCGTCTCGATCGAGACTTCCTCGACACATCCTCATGCTAGATATCCGCCTGGGCGACCTGGACACGTGAAAACAAGCCTCTGGTTCGAGACATCCTCAACAGATCCTCATGCTAGACATCTGTCTGGGCCACCTGGAGGCGTGAAACCAAGCGTCTCGCTCGAGACATCCTCATGACCTGGGCACGTGAAAACAAGCAATCAACTTGAGAGATCCTCAGAATTCAGGTCCCCAGGAGAGGACCATCTATAACACAAAACAAGCGTTTCGCTCGAGACATCCTCAACAAATTCTGAAAAACACGCGTTTCGCTCGAGACGTCCTCAAATTGTAAGTCGCCGGCCCTTCGCGACCTCGTCACTTATCGCGAAAGCAATTCGCCGGCCCATCTCCGGGGGCAAACCTCGAAAAGAGAACCCTGGGCCTACGCCCTCTCCAAGGAAAACGTCTGCACTCGATCCACGGGCGGAGCGCGTGTATGCTTCAAACTGTTGCTCTCGCCTTTAGCGCCGCGCGCCCTCGTCTTAGACGCTGCAGCAGCTTCACGGGTGGAGGGGGTCGTTTTCAAATACGGTTCTCGCCTCGGCGCCGCGCGCGCTCGCTTCGCAGATGGAGGGCGGCTCATTTCGAAATGTGGTTCTCGCCTCAGCGCCGCACGCGTTCGGGTTACAAGTTTGCAACAGCTTCACGGATGGAGCGCTGGTGGTGTTCAATCGGTGGGTCTCGCCGTAGCACCACGCGCATCCGTCTTAAACGGTTGCAGCGTCTTTATGTAAGGAAGGGAAGTCGATTTCAAGATGGCACTCTCGCTTTGAAGCCGCGAGAATTATTACTTGAATTTTGCTCTAGTTTCAAGGATGGGGAGGCGGCGCATGTTCAACTGTGGCCCTTGACTTAGCGCCGCAGGCAACCCTTTTTCATGCAACGCGTGGCAGGATGGAAGACTGCTATTTTTCACAAGGGAGCTCTCGCTTCAGATTTTGCCAGTTTCAACACACGTAGCGCTGCTCGGATCCATGGCGGCTCTTTTTGAAGATGGTGCTGTCGCTTGAGACTTCCTCGAAGCTCATGGCTACAATGACACACTTGTGCAACAATTAGACGAGTGGGGAGCGGTCATTGCTCGGAAGGGGTGTCTCGCGGGACACCTGGTATGATCGTTGTCCTCTCGCGTTCCTGACTACGCGCCAGGGAGTTACAAGGCAGCTCCTTTTGCAGAGTGGGGCTCTCCACAAAATGGCAGGCCCGGGCCTGCAGGTCTTCCAACGGTGAAGGAGTGGCGCTTCCCGTAGTGCATAAGAGAACTCACAAGGGCGTGTGTGAGGAGGGGCTCGCGCCACTGCCGGGGTGCCCCGCAGGTCCTCCGCGACCTCGGCAGCCGCGGCGCCCGACTGCCGCCTCGTTTCCCCCCCAGCCTGGCACTCGCTCGGTGCCCCCCCTGCCCCCACCCGCCAGCGGCACGCCTCTCGGTGCGGTCCTCACCCGGCCCCCCTGGGCGCCTCGCCGGCCACGTGTGACCTCCGTTCCCGCTGGCCCCGCCCTCGCCTCCGCCCGCCGCGTCCTCCACCCCGGGGCTGCCTGGCCCCGCTTGGGCACTTCTGGCTGCTCGGCCTCCCTCGCCTCGCCACTGGGGTGCCCTGCAGGTCCGCCGCGACCTCGGCCTCCTCGGCTCCTGGCCAGGCTCCTCCCTCCGGCGGGCCCGCTCTCGCGCGTCGTGCCCCTTCTGCACGCCCGCCGGGCCTCCGTGCGCCGCCTCGTCGGGGAGGCTGCCCTCTGGCCCTCTGCGACCACGTTTCTGCCTCCAGCTCCGCTGGGCCTTCCCCCCCGGGCGCTCGCGTTCTGCTGGTGCCCCGGACCCCCACCCCCAGCTGCTGCCCCGCCGCCGCTGGCCGCCGCCGCCGGCCCCCTCTGAGCGGGCCCGGCTCCTCGCTCCCTCTTGCCTGCGCCGGGCCCTTTTCCCTCCCCCCGTGCACCGCGGCGTACAATTCGCGCTTCGCGCATCACACATACGCCTCTCCGCCAGAGCAGCCACTCTGCCTAGCCGCCGACGCAAATTACACAACCGAGGAACCCCACATACTTCTTTTACGAAGCGTGTGTTCACATACCATCTTCGTACTCGTCGAGGGGGGACAGCCAAATGTCTCACACGCCTTTTCACCCCCAGCAAGCAGAGGTCGGCGGACTGTTCACCATGCGTGCAGCTCTGGATGCAACTGATGGCAAGCGCCGAGCGTACGAGCGCGCACCCTCGGGCGTCGAGAAGCTGCACGCCTGCCACGCTTTGCGAGCATACGACGGATTGCGACCGCACCCCCTGCGCACCCGCCTGTGGCATAGAGAAACTGCCACGCCTGTCACGCTTTGCAAGCGTACGAGGAATACCGACCGCACTCCCAGCGCACACCCTCGTGGCATCGAGAAACTGGAAACTGCCACGCCTGCCACGCTTTGCGCCTGTGCAAAGACCACCGCCCCCACCCCCTCCACAGTCCGTCTGGAGTCGAGCGAATGCCACGCCTGCCACGCCTGCGAGCGTACGACGGATAGCGACCGCACCCCCTGCGCACCCGCCTGTGGCATAGAGAAACTGCCACGCCTGACACGCTTTGCGAGCGTGCGACGGATACCGACCGCACCCCCTGCGCACCCCCCTGTGACGTCGATCAAGTGCACGCCTGCCACGCTTTGCGAGCGTACGACGGATAGCGACCGCACCCCCAGCGCACCCCCCTGTGGTGTCGAGAAAGTGCACGCCTGCCACGCTTTGCAAGCGCACGACGGATAGCGACTGCACCCCCAGCGCACCCCCCTGTGGCATAGAGAAATTGCCACGCCTGACACGCTTTGCGAGCGTGCGACGGATAACAACCGCACCTCCTGCGCACTTCCTTGTGGTGTCGATAAAGAGCGATGAAGTGTACGCCTGCAACGCTTTGCGAGCGTACGACGGATAACGACCGCACCCCCTGCGCACCCCCTGTGGCATCGAGAAACCGTCACGCCTGCCGCGTCATGTGGATGTGCATGTGTTGCATGTGTGGGTGCGGCGCCCGTGTCGTATGACCGCCCGCGCCTGCCGGTCCCTTCGAATATTGCGCGTATGTGTTGTGTGGTGTGCGTGTCAATGCGTGTGCGGTTGAATATGGACGTGTGCCTCATGTGGGTGGCCAGTGTTTGGCGCAGACGTCGTGGATGCATGATGCAGTGAACACGCCATGCGTGCACTAGCTTTGTTGCATGGTGTGTGCGAGTATGTGCATGCGTGCGGCTGCATGTAGACGCGTGTCTCATGTACGCGCCGTGCATGTGTTGCGCGCGGGTGAGGCGAGGAAGAGGACGAGGGAAGAGGGATGAGGGAGGGTGGGAGGAGACGCGGGTGCAACGCGGCAGGGAAGAAGCCATAACCCTTGTGGGGAAACAACTACGCTGGCCAAGGACCCGACCATACGCAAGTGCGAGAACCGAAGGGCAGGTGGGACGAAGCAAGGGGAATTCACAATGGTGCCACGAACCGTGTGAGGGGTGCGCCAAAAAGGCGCGGGGCCGCCATGCGAACCCTGCCACTGGGGCCTTCGGTGGAGCCCCCACATGGGGCCACGAACCGTGTGAGGGGCGCGCCAAAAAGAAGCAAGGCCGCCATGCGAACCCTGCCACTGGGGCCCTTCGGTGGAGCTCCCTATGGGGCCACGAACCGTGTGAGGGGTGCGCCAAAAAGAAGTGGGCCGCCATGCGACACTGCCACTGGGGCCCTTCGGTGGAGCTCCCTATGGAGCCACGAATCGTGTGAGGGATGCGCCAAACTGGGGCGGGGCCGCCATGCGAACCCTGCCACCGAGGCTGTCGGTGGAGCTCCCTGTGGGGCCACGAATCGTGTGAACGGTGCGCCAAAAAGAAGCGGGGCCGCCATGCGAACCCTGCCACTGGGGCCTTCGGTGGAGCTCCCTATGGTGCCACGAACCGTGTGAGGGGTGCGCCAAAATGGGTCGGGGCCGCCATGCGAACCCTGCCACTGGGGCCTTCGGTGGAGCTCCCTATGGGGCCACGAAGCGCTGTACTGGGTGGGTGAGACGCAGGGAGGAGGGGTAGGAGGGAGGAGGGGGAGGAGGAAGAGAAGGAGGAGAACGCGGGGACCGTTATTTCAAAACGAGGACCCAACACCACAGGATGGTTGGGAATGAAGAGGGGACTTGGGACGGGAGGGTACGTTGGTGCATCGCTTATGCATATATGGTTTACTCTGGTTTTCTTCTTCCTCCTCCTCCTCCTCCTCCTCCTCCTCCTCCTCCTCCTCCTCCTACCTCGGCGGGCCTGCGCCTCCGTCCAGCCCTAGCAGCCACCCGTCCAGCTCTGCGTGCTCGCCCCCCGGCGGCTCCGCCTCAGCCTCGGCCTCCTGGGGGGCATCGCAGGCGGCGAAGGGGGGGGGGGCGAGCCCCCGCCTCCTCGCTATCGCTCTCCATCTCTCGGCGATCCGGTGGGGGAGGGGCGAGGGAGGTGCCGGTCGAGGAGACCGAACCGCTGGGGGCAGCCCCACGCATGCCGGCGCGCACCGATGCTGCGCACCCCCTTGGGACCGGCGCAAGCGACACAGTGAGGCTCTCCGGGGTGGGGGGGAACCCTGACTCCGGATCCGCCCTACTTTAGGGAAATTCGTAAGTGGGGCTTGGAATTTCCGCCTCACTTTTCAAGCCCCGCTGATGCCAATGTCCGCCCTGCTTTTCTGTTGTTGTTTCCGCCCTGCTTCTGTGGATTTTCGCCCTATTTTATGTTGGGTGCAGAAATTTCCGCCCTACTCTTTCGGCTTCTTACAGGTGGATTTCCGACGCAACTTTTAATTGGAAAAAAAACCAAAGTAGGGCGGATCTGGAGTCAGGGAAGGTGGGCGGGGCCGGGCGGCCGGGCAAGCAGCTCCTTCCAGTTTCTTCGGGGGGCGGAAAACTGTACGGCAGGAGGTCTTTGGCCGTCGTCGGTCTCCGAGGGCCCTCGCCAGGCCCAGGAGCCGTCCAGAAACGGCCCGGGATGAGAACACGGCCCCAGCGGAGGGGGGTCCATGACCTCTGGGGATGGACGCTGCGAAACAATTGCGATGTCGGAGTTCTGGGAAGAGCCTAGGGGCGGGCAGTACACGCATCCCCCCGGAAGCCTCGCCGAAGACATCGACCGCCGGTACCCCAGGATGCGGTTGGCGTCGCAAAGATAGCGTGCAACGCCCGTCTCCGAAAATCACGCTATCCCCCCAAAATGAAGCTTCCTCCGTGCACGCTATCCCTGTGAGGCGATCCCGCTGCGATAGCCCCTTCTGTGCACGCCATCCCTCTGACAGGCCCCCTTTCGGTGCACGCTAGTCCCACGGTGGGGGATAGCATGTCATTTGGCGACGCGCACAGGGGGGTACACGTCGTTCATTTCTAATCGTGCTCATTTCTAATTGTGCTCGTTTCTAATTGTTCCTGCCCCCTAGTGGCCAGGAAGAGGCCCAGGATCGAACAATTAGAAATGGAAGGATCTTGGCCCCCCAAAACTCGAAGAATTAGGAATGAACAATGTGTAAGGGGGAGGGGGGAAGGCTCCTTGGAGGGAGGCTGTTTCGTAGAAGGCGCCGTCCCTACAATAGGTGAGGCCCGCGCCTGATAAGAGGCAGGGGTGCTTCAATAGGGGAACAAAAAGTGACATAAACATAAAAACTCGGAGGTCCGCGCGGACCTCCGAGTTGTTATGTTTATGTCACATTTTGTTCCCCTACTCAAAGAAGCTTTCCCCCTCTGCCCCCACCACCCCTTCTGCGCATAGCCGAATAATGAGCGGCCCGACCGGCGCCACATCGCACGCCCTCTGTGCAACGCCAGCCGTGCGCGCTCTTGCTCCCCCCACGGACTGCTCGCCCCTGCGGTCGACTCTACGGGGGGGGGGGGGGGCGCTCCCCCCTCCTGCGCTGCGGCGCACGGCGCACCAGGAGAAGAGTCGAGGATCTAAGATCGAGGATCGAGGATCGGGTTTTTTGTCCGTGGAGCCAGGGGGCGGGGGATGGAAGATCGAGGAGGGGGAACATCCGGCATCTTGCTCCTCCCGCCTCCTCCTCCACCTCCTCCTCCTCCTCGTCGTCCTCCTCCTCCTCGTCGTCCTCCTCCATTCCTTTTCGTTATGAATAACTTCTCCCTGTCGCACCCCGAGGCTAGTTTTTAGGGCGGATTGGGCGTTTCGCTTGAGACTTCCTCACAACTTAAGACCCTGAACTTAAAAAGTGTCAACAATTTCACACATGGAGGGCGGGTCGTTTTCAAAATGTAACTCTCGCCTTAGCGCCGCGCACAATCGTTTAAATATCTGCAAGAGTTTCACGGATTGAGGGCGAATCGTTTTCAAAATGTGGCTCTCGCCTTAGCGCCGCGTGCCTTCGTTTTCAAAAGCTTCACGGATTGAGGACACTTCCTTCATGTTCCTTTTCAACAATTGGCTCTCGCCTTGACACCGCGCACATCCGTTCTCTAAATTTGCTAGAGTTTCACGGGTTCCCATGATAGCGTAACATACTTAGTGTTTTGGACTGATTCCGCATCATGAGGGTGCAACAGTTACGTTCGTTCGCGGTGTTAAAGTCCCAGGAATGGCGTTCTGGAACGATTCAGGATTGCCAAGACGCAGCAATCAAGTTGATCCGTGGCGTTGGAATCCACTGGTCCTCCTCCTCCTCCTGCTCCTCCTGCTCCTACGTTTCCTCTTCAGCGGCCCGAGGATGAGATGGAGGTGGTGGAGGAGGCGGAGGGGAGGAGATGGAGGATGGAGATTTGGGGATGGAAGATCGAGGAGGAAGGACGGGAAGTCAAGGATGAAGGGTATAATATGGATGATGGGGGCGAAGGGTCGAGGCAAGATGGAGAATTAATGACCGAGGACAAAAAATTGAGAAACTATGTTTTGTTGGTGCTTTGCCTGTGTTGTCGTGCCCCCAAAGGCTTCTGGACACGCAGGACACACCTGACGGCCTGGACCATGTGTGGGTGAGGAGGAGGAGGAGGAGGAGGAGGAGGAGGAGGAGGCTCCCTGAGGAGGAGGACCAGCGCGTGCAAGAAGGGCCAGCAGTGGAGCGGGAAGAGCGGCACCGCGGGCGGTGCGCGGCCATCGGCTGCGCTCTCAGACCGTGGAGCCAAGGGATGGCCGTCGTAGCCGTGCGTGAGGAAGGCTCTGGGGCGTCCCTGCCGTTGTGCACTCCCCGGTGCCCCGGCGGGCTTCCTCTTCCCGTCCACTGCCAGTCGCCCCTCTGTTCCCTATCGTGCACGCGCTGGCTGCAGACCTTCGGATTTGATCGAGCGCTGCGATCCGATCTCTTCTTTCTGAGGAGGCCCGGACATGAGCACCAACACCAACACAAGGGGGTTGCCTCCACCGGGGAAAGGATGGTGGTGCTGGTCATGTTGCGGCCACCCGAGAAGCCCGAATCTTACCACCATCGCCGAGATCGGCATCATCTTCCCTCGATGGAGGCAGGTCGCCGATATCTGTGCTGGTGACAATCTCCATAGGTCTCCGACTTCTCGGATCGCGGCCCTCGAGGTGCGACGGCTCACGACAGCCGACGTCCGGTGCGGCGACACCGGAGCGGCCGGCCAGGCCACGGCCCCCCGCGGGCCGCGCGGCGTGGAGCCGAGGGACGCCCGGGGCTGGGCCGGGGTCGAGCGGAGCCCCAAGCCCGAATCCGCTGTACTCTGGGCGATGCCGTGAGCAGGGCGGACATCCCCGCCGCGCTCTCCAAGCCTCTTTCTGTGGTGCCGATTTTTCCACCCCGCTTTGCCGTCGCTGTTTCCGTCGTTTTTTGCGAACATTGCGAACCGCCATCGCCCGGAGGCGGCCCATGGCTGGGCGACGGGCGCGCTGCGAGGCGCGCTGGCCATCTGAGAGGACCGGGAAAAGGCCATAACCGATTCACGAGACTGTTTCCGTCGTACTCTTGAGAACATAGCCGCCTCGCTTGTCCGAGACGGAGGTACGAGCGGAGTGCTAGGCAACCACGCGTGGGCCCTACCCTTGCAGGTCAGACTTGTGAAAACTCGCGCGGGGTCAGAATTCGAAACACTTCTGCAACCAAATCAACCCTAGCGGGGGTGTCCGATAGCCCACCACCGATCGACTCCGCAAGGGTAGTCGGCGGCGAGCCTGGGGGGCGAAATGAAAGAGGGCAAGCCTTTTCAGAAGGCGGCGGGGCTTCTTAGAAGCCCTCCCGCCTTCTACGAAGCCGCCTCTGTTTTCGGAGAAGGCTTTGGAAGCTTTCCGAGCCTTCCGAGAAGGCCCGCCCCCTCTGCATTCGCACCTGAGTTCGCAACCGAATGTCCCCCGTGGACTCGTCGCAGACGAATCACCGATGCATCGGCGATGCATCGGCGACGTCGGCGTGGAGAAAATCGGGCTTCACACCGAGCCGCATCGCCGATGCATCGGCGATGCGGCGCGTCCTTCTGGGCACAACTGCTCCGACCATTTCTCGGAGGCGTATAGATATCCCCACTGCCGAGTGGACCCGCCGGGGTAGGGCTCGCAAGTGGTCGCAAACGTGTGTGACGGACAACGATAAGGGGGGGACAGGCATATGGGGGGGACACATCGACATGGAATCGGCGATACGTCGGCGATGTGAGTCCGCACGTTCCTGGGCATGTTGGGACTATCGGGCCTTTGTCGGTGATCAAGTGGGCGATTGGTGGTCGATGCATTCGGCCGCCTCGGCCGCGGCTCTGACGCCACGCCGGGTCTCTTCATGGGCGCGGGCGCGGTTCCGGGCCTGGTTCCGGAGGAGGAGAAGGAGGAGGAACGGGAGAAGGAGAAAGAGAAGGAGGAGGAGGAGGAGGAGGCGATGCGATGCGATGCGACCACCGTTGCGGACAGCGTCCGGGCCTAGAGCAGACCAGGTGGGTGAGGCCATGGCCTCTAAGATCTGAAGTGTCTGGATACATGCAATGCGAGACATTCAAAAGCTAGGAGGAGAGGGGGAGGAGGAGGAAAAGGAAGTCCTTGGTGTCGGTGTCGGCGCGGGTTGGTCGAGACGTTTCGACGTTAGCTGAGATTTTACGGCATTGGTCGGAGTCCCAGGTGCTGGTCGACGTGAGGTCGGTGAAGTGGTGCTCGGGCGCTGTCCATGCTTTGGTGTTTTGGGCTGTTTGCGTCCATGTGATGTCGTTCGGTTGTCCTTTCGAATGGGCTTGCGTGGGCGGTCGGTGGAGGTCTGGTCTGCGTTGACGTAAGTAAGTGGTGATTTCGTCGTCCCAACGCTTGTTTTGGCCACCGTGCTGCCTTTGTCCCCGCCGGCGCGGGTTGAGGACAGAGTGCCAGCGCAGCACTCGCCATGTCCACCTCGTCCGGTCGTGGTTTGCGACTCGAGAAGCCATGCGCCATACTTTCCGTTTGTGCAGCGTTTCCCAATTGTCAATGTGGTGGAGCTTCATGAGGTGCTCTGCGCGTCGTGTCGCTCGCTGGATGTAGTCGACCCATAGTTCCATTTCGTCTGCGGCGGTGCTGTCTTCGCCGTCTTCGCTGTGCTTGTCAGGCGCGTCAGGTGCATCACACTGTGATGGGTTGCTGTCTGCGTCGTCGCTAGTGCTGTTGGTGCGGTCTTCGTGGTCTTGTGTTTCGTTGTTCGCGCCGTCGACATTAGGTCCCTGGCCGCTGTGAGGGCCGGCTTCTTTCGTTGTGCGTCTCCGTGGCGTTCTGATGATTATGCGCAGCATGCGTCGTTGTGTCCGTCGTAGATGCTGCCGTAGAGGCTCCGTGAGGGTCCACGTCTCTGCTCCGTATAACGCTGTTGATGCTGCAGTGCTGCTAAAAAGTCGGAGTCGGTGGGCCAGTGGGTAGTGTTTGCTGGTCAGCTCCTGCTTGCGAGATGTGAATGATGCCCATACAGTTCGCGTGCGGTGGTGGATTCCCGTTTCCATCGATTCGTTGAAGCTGATCAATTGGCCGAGGTATGTGACACTGCCCTCGTATGGAACGATTTCTATATCCGTGTCTTGGAACCGTGCTGTGCGTGAGCTCACCCTTCCAGTCCTTCTCGTCTGGTTGCTCAGTATGTTGGTTTTGCTTGGGTGTAGTTCGAGCCCGTGTAGCCTCGTCTCGCGCACAATGTCGTCAAGCATCGCTGTCAGGCGCGGGAGAGTTTGGCTGGTCAGGAGCACGTCGTCGGCGAAGCGTAGGTAGTTCAGCGTGGCGGTGCTCGCGAATCCCAATTCAACTTCCTTCCATTTTGGCTGCCATTCGGAGACCAGCGGTCCAAGGATGTATTGTAGAAGAACGTTGAAGAGTAGGGAGCTGAGTGGGTCTCTCTGCTTCGTGCCCCGCAGGAGGCTAAAGGGTCCGCTGCTGACGTCTGTCCTCACCGTGGCTGTCTGTCCCTCATAGGGCTGTTGGGGTAGTGCAACGCATCCAGGTTGGACCCCTTGTGCCTTCAGTGCTGCCCATCTGCTCTTGTGTTCAAATGAATCGAAAGCTTTCTTGAAGTCAAGTGCTGCGACCCATAGGTGTTGGCCCCATTCGTTTGCTCGCTTGCTCGCTCGCGCAATAGATGGAAGGTGAGGAGGTGGTCAGTGGTCGAGTGAACTGGTCTGAAGCCCGCCTGGTCCGCAGTGTGGTGTGAGACTAGTCGGCTGAAGAGCTTGTACAACAATGGTATCGTGCAAATGGGGCGGTCGTTTTGTGGACGCACGAGGTCTTTTTGGTATGACTGTAACGACTGTGTTCTTCCAGCTGGCCGGAGGAGGAGGAGGAGGAGGGGAGGAGGAGGAGGAGGAGGAGGAGGAGGGGGAGGAGAAGGAGGAGGAGGAGGAGGAGGAGGAAGAGGATCCCCCCCTTTATGCCTACCCCCCCCATCGCTGCCCCTGAAGATGCCCCACCGCCGAGGGGGCCCACAGGGGCAGGGCCCGCACGCGGCCGCAGCCGTGCGCTGCGCAGCGCGCTCCTCCGAGCGGTGCGACTGCTGCGGCGTCGCCACCCCGCGGGCCGGCGGCTCGGGCCGCCTCTTCGGGACCGCCAGCGCCGCCGGGGGCCGCCCGGCGCGGCCCTGCGCGCACAGTGGTGCAGGGGGCCTCTGCCTCTGGCCCCCTCGGCTGCAGCAGGAGCTCGAGCACGAGAAACCTCCCACAAGAGACCCAACGCTTAGACCCGAGGGCGTCCATTGCTGTGTGGTGTGGGGGCGCCACGCTTTCCATGGCAAAACCACCGGCGCCCAAGAAACCAAGGGGCACCCTGGAGGCAAGCAGGTTGTCTCTTGACATGGGTTTCCACTGTGCACGCAAGAGCGCCCCTGGGTCAGAGTGGCCTGTTCGGCGGCGCGCACAAGAGGGTAGGGGGACGGGGGCAGGCTTCTTAGAAAGAAGGAGGCCGCTACTCAGGAGGCGCCGGCCCTGCATCTGCAGGCGAGGCCCGCGCCGTCTAAGAAACAGGGGACTACCTACCAGACCACCCCAACCCAACCCGAAGCCCCGACTTTCGGGTTGGGGGGGGTACGGGCTTCATATGTGTTTTATCCACGTTCCCCGACCCCCCCCCCACTGGAAATGGAGGGCAAATTTGGGCCTTCGGGTTGGGTTGGGGTGGTTTGGTAGGTGGTGAACAGGGGTGCTTCTAAAAAGCCTTCCTCCCTCCCCCTAGCTTCCTCTGCGCGTGGCCGACCTTTGGTGCGCGGCTCTTCGGGGGCCGCGGGGGGGCCAAACACAAGCGCGAAAGACGCCACTGCCGCGTCGCGTTCGGCGATCGGGGAACCCGAGTGGGCCCCCGCCCGAGGTCACTCCGGCGACAAGTCACTCTCACGCGTCGGTCATTTTTCGTTTCGGCGAGTTTTGTTCTGCAGCTGCGATTGATTCGGTTTATTCACTTCGACGAATTATTCGATGATTCGTTTCGGGTTGGTTTCGTTTCGGCGAATTTTATTTTGCTTCATCATCTCCTGTAACGGTCGTTGCTGCCTGCGCGCTCCCGTCTTCTGTCGCCTCTCAGCGGCTCGGGCCTCCTCCCTCCTCCCGCTTCGGCGGCCACCCTCTGCTTTGCCATCCGTCTTCGCGTGCCCCGTGCCCGGCGCGACCCTCTGGATGGGCTGACGCGCTTGCGACCGCCAGCGTGCAAGACGCCACTTATAGTGTTTACCGAAGAGCAAGGCATCACAGTATACGAGCCCGCCTCGGCGGCCGCAGCATCTTGTCGGCCAGGTCAACGACACTTTTCGTGGCCGTAGCAAAGGCTTCCACTTCATTGTGAAAGGCGAATTGGGAATGCCAGACACCCCGAGCTCCGAGGATCCTGGCGCGAAAGCCTGGATCGTCTGGGAAGATAGAAACAACCACGAAATCAGCAGCGCCTGCTCCATTCACATAGCCTTTGTCCGAAAACACCTGCAAGGCCACTGCGCTACTCATGTTCTGTCATTTCCAGTAGCGGTCGTTACCCAGTGTGCGTGTGTGAGCCCCGGGTAGCGGTAACGCCGAGACGCCTCCCCCCCCCAACTGAGAATGAGGGCAAATTGGGGCCTTCGGGTTGGGTTGGGGTGGTTTGGTGGGTTTTGGCCCTCATCCTCCTCCTCCTCCGCCACTTCCTCCCCCCCCCGACGACCACCAAGACGACGACGACGAAGGAAAGGGCTGAGATGCCGACTCAGGCGACGACGACGACGACAACATCAGGGTCGGCTGCGGCCCAGAAGGGGGAACGTCGACCTGGAATCGGCTATAAGTCGCCGATAGATCGGGGATAACCCACCGATCGCGAAACCGCAAGCTCATGGGCGGGGGGGGGGCTATCGACTATCAAGCCCGTGCCGGCAATCAATGGGCGATCGGGGGTCGATGCAGTTGCGATGGGTGCATGCGACCAGAAAACTTGCAATAGGAAATGAAGAAGCGCATCCTTCGTCGACTCTGAATTTCGCAAGGCGCCCAACAACTACGCGGGCCCCTCAGGAGATAAGAAATTATCAGTGGGGCACCCGTTGGCAGGCCAACATCCTATTTAGTGTCCCTGCTGTGTTCCCCCATCGGCGATCAACAAGCGACTGGAGGTCGATGCACCTTGAGCATGGGCCGACCATCCTGGTATTACGATAGGCCTCCTGTAAAATTCACTTCTGGCAAATCAGTATTCCAGTAACGCAACAATGCTCTTATTTCATCCGGCAGGTTGCTTAAACCTAAGCTGTCTTACCCAGACACGTTCTAATTCGACGGCACAAAGGGCCAGAGGCGTGCTAAGATCTCCGGTATCAGATTAACAGTATTTCTAGTTCGCGCGCGAGTGGCGGCCCCTGGGGACCCCTGGACGAAAAGTACCCCAGGCGATCCCCGGGCGATGCCCAGGCGATACCCGGGCGCTCCAGAAGCGCGCCAAGAGGGCGCCAGGGCGCGCCCTACACGGCCCAAGAGACCCCGAGTCGGCGAAAGATCGTGCCAAGACGATCATAATTGTCTCCAGATGGCCCCAGAGGCCGCGACAAAACCATATGAGAGCCTCAAGAGGCTCTCCAAGAGGGCCCCAACAAGCAACAAATCGGCCCACCCCCTTTGGAAAACTTATTTTTGTTCGCATGTGCGGCGTTTGGGGGTTCACAGCGTCCAGAACTGCCCCAGAAGTCTCCACCATCGTCCCCAGACGGCACAACACGCCCCCAAGATGGGCCCAAGAGAGCCCAAGAGGGCTCCCGACGGCATCGGACGGGCCAGGAACGCCCTAAGACGGCCGAGGCCCCCGAGAAGTCCCAAAAAGGCCCCAAGAGGCCCCCAAGAGGCTCCAAGAGTCCAAAATAGCACCAACATGGCCTCCAACACGGTCCCAAGATGGCCCAATCGAGCCCAAGAGCGCCCCATGAGGCTACCAAGAGGCCTCCTCCCCCTTCTCCTTTTTCCTCCTTCTCCTCCTCCTCCCCCACCGTGTTCCCCGAACGTTTTCCAAACCGACTCGGGGAACACATGGTCCGATAGTTTGGCAGGCCTCTGGCCACAACGTTCGGCCACATGGGCGCATCCGAAAGGACAGGGGGCGGCGGTGATTCGCCTTAGGCGTGTTCGATAATCAACAAACCTACCCAGCAGCAGCGCATTGACAACGATCCCCCGGGCAATTGGCAGCGCTCCGAGTGGCACTCGTCGAACGATCGGTCCGAGACACCCACGATGGCTTCCAGACGGCCCACGACGCGCACAAGACCCCCGAAGAGGCCACCTGTGGACGGGATGGGTGTGCCTAAGAGCCTATCTGCATGTGCCCGCCCCCTGGGGGACAGAGCCCGCACCAGAAGTCGGGATGCCCCCCAGAGACGCGTGCGCCTTGAGGGCAGCGCACAGTGAGGTTAGAGGTAGGGAGATGCGGGTGTCGCCACCGGCATGGCCTACAACATCTTCGCACCACCAAAAGGCCTCCCAAGAGAGCCCCAAGAGGCACACCCCGACAAACGACGGTGGCGAGGCAATATGGGCTGGCGGAACGAGCGAGGCGATCCGCCGCCGCACGGGGTACGGCGTGCGAGACGCCCACGCAAGATCTCAAAGAATCTTTCCCCTGAATCACCTGCCCACGCACGCCTCGTACCCTGCCCTTCCTCAGAACTCTCGCAACCCCTCCTGGGGTCCTCCCCGCGGCCCGCTCATTCCGCCGGCCCTGGGGCCCTGGCTGCGACACGGACACTTTCTGGCCAGCACTTCCCTTCCAAAACCGCCTCTTTTGTATGCGCTGCGCTTCCGGGCGCCGCCGCGTCCTATCAGAACCTCTCCTGGAGCCCACCGGGCCGGCTTTTCGAGCCTCCTGGGGCCCTCCTGGGCTGATCTTCGCCGTCTTACAAGCCACTGTCGGCCGTTCCAGATGCCTTCCCACCTCTCTTCCAGTCACATACACCAGAAAACTCAAACAAGCAATCGACATCGTAAAACACATAGGATTATGACGATTCTGGCCTTCTCGGGGCCGGGGTTCTCCTTGCGCCTCTCTTGGAGCTCCCGTGCACCTCTGCGGGCTCTTGCGGCCATCTTGGAAGCTGCGAGTGCTCCCTCTGGCCGTCCTGACAGACTCTCGGACCCTTCTAAGGCCGTCTGGCCGCATTTCTGGCGCCCTCTTGAGCCGTCTTGGGCGCGCTCAGGGGGCCCCTGGAGAGCCTTCGGGGGCCCCCAAACTAACTCGGACCGCTTCGTTCACCTCTCCGCGTCCCTCTTCCATTTCGGCCGCCGTTTTCGACAATTCAGGGTGCCCTCTTGGGCTGTTTTCGGGGCCTCTTGGAGCCCTCTACAGCTGTTTTTCTAATTTTGGGGGGGCTCTCTAACAGGGGATGCGCCGACCCCTATCCCAGGTTTCGTGAGGTTTTCGAGAGGATAAAAAATTTGGGGCCCAACCCTGGGATATACGAGGGGGGGCGTCCATCCTCGATAGGGGTACGTCCGAATAGCCCCCTCGGGGTGTATCCCAAGATTCCTCCCCTTTTCTGAGCGACCAAACTTTTCTGGCGGAAGTCGGGGATTGGGGGAGAGAAATCGCCTGCGACTCTCTGGCGCCGACTGGTCCGCCTCAAAAATCACTGGAGAGCACATCTCGCTTCCGTTTACGTGCAGCGTCCGCCGACCTCCCCTCGCGAGGAGTCCAGAAGCGTGCGAGGTGTACACGGGAATAGCTTTCCCCGTCCGAGGGCCCAACAATGGCTTATGTGTGTGCTTCTTTCTGCGCTTG
The DNA here is from genome assembly GCA_963575745.1 of Prorocentrum cordatum. Classification (NCBI taxonomy): domain Eukaryota; class Dinophyceae; order Prorocentrales; family Prorocentraceae; genus Prorocentrum; species Prorocentrum cordatum. The sequence continues at coordinate 160,307 of CAUYUJ010003781.1, read as the reverse complement.
CGCATGCCACCGCAATGTCGCCCCCAAACTTCGACACGCGTGGTGCAGTGTCATGCCGTCTTCAGAGCCTCTTGCCGCCCTCGCTGCGCCGCCCTCCAAGCCTGAAGCCTTTTGGGACCCTCTGGGATCGGCATCGACACCCCCGCAGAGAAACTCCGGGTTCCAGAAAGAGTGGGGCGGCGGTGTCTGCCCCCTCTCAGGGGCGTTCAATGAAATTACATGTCGTGCGGACCACAAAGAAGCATCGTAATACATGTTTGGTGGGCCCAAGGGCCTAGAGACAAGCCGGGGCGCTTCGCCACTGCTTGAGCATGCCCCCCTGAGCCTGCGCCCACCCCCCTAGCGTTGACCCAACTCATCTCAACAAGTCCAGGAGCGGCGTCCGCATCGTTGCTGCCTCAGTGGCTCGGCCAGTGCGGCGAGCACTGCGCACGCCTCCAGCAGAAAGAAAACAAACACCTTGGTTTGACATGCCTGCGAAAAGGACGTGCAGGCCGGAAAGTACGCGGGCTGGGGGCTCCAACTCTTTGAACGCCCGAGATGCGTCCTGAAAAATGGGTACGATGCCCAACATCACTTGTTCTCCAGAACTGGAGCGGCCGCTGTTGGGCAGGCGGTCTTCTGCATCGAATGGGCAAAATCCTCTGCGAAACCGAAACCGAGTCCTCCTGAGATTGCAACAGCAGCGCTGTTGGTATTCGTACCCACTATTTCCAACCAATTCCGATCGTACTGAAGCCCTGGCACTCTGCGGTGCACGCTGCCGCCACCGCCGTCGTCGTAATCGTCGTCGTGGTCGTCGTCGTCGTCGTCGTCGTGATCGTGGTCAGTCGTCGACGTCGTCGTCGTGGTCGTCGTCGACGTCGACGTCGGCGTCGTCATGGTCGTCGTCACGGTCGCCGTGATCGTCGTGGTCGTGGTCATGGTCGTGGTCGTCGTCGACGTCGTGGTCGAAGACGTGGTCGTCGTCGTCGTCATTGGGGTCGTGGTCATCGTCGTAATCGTGGTCGTCGACGTCGTTGACGTCGTCGTCGTGGTCGTGGTCATTGTCGACGTCGTCATCGTGGAGGGGGTTGTCGTCGTCGTGATCGTCGTCGACGTCGTCGTCGTCGTGGTCGTTGTCGTCGTCGTGGTTGTGGTCGTTGTCGTGGTCGTCTTCGTCGTCGTGGTCGTGGTCATCGTCGTGATCGCCGTTGTGGTCGTGGTCGTCGCCATCGTCGTCGTCGTTGTCGTTCGTTGTGGTCGTCGTCGTGGCCATTGTCGTCGTCGTTGTCGTTGTGGTCGTGGTCGTGGGAGTCGTCGTCGTCGTGAAGGTGGTGGTGGTCGTCGTGGTCGTGGTCGTGGTCGTCGTCGTGGTCGTGGTCGTGGTCGTCGTCATCATCGTGGTCGCGGTCGTGGTCGTCGTCGGCGTCGTGATCGTGGTCAGTCGTCGACGTCGTCGTCGTGATCGTCGTCGTCGTCGTCGTGGTCGTGGTCGTGGTCGTCGCCGTGGTCTTGGTCGTCGTCGTCGTCGTTGTCGTCGCCATCGTCGTCGTCGTGGTCGTGGTCGTGTTCGTGGGCGTCATCGTCGTCGTGGAGATGGTGGTCGTCGTGAGGTCGTAGTCGTGGTCGTGGTCGTCGTCGTGGTCGTCGTCATCGACGTCGTCGTGGTCGTGATCGCCATCGTCGTCGTGGTCGTCGTTGTGGTCGTCGTCGTGGACGTGGTCGTCGTCGTGGTCGTGGTCGTCGTCGTCGTCGTGGTCGTGGTCGTCAACGACGTCGTCTTCGTGGTCGTCGTCGTGGTCATCGTCGTGCTCGTGGTCGTCGACGTGGTCGTGGTCGTCGCCATTGTCGTCGTGGTCGTCGTTGTGGTCGTGGTCGTCGTCGTCGTGGTGGAGGTGGTGGTCGTGGTCGCCGTCGTGGTCGCCGTCGTGGTCGTGGTCGTGGTCGTGGTCGTGGTCGTGGTCGTGGTGATCCTCGGCATCGTCGTCGTCGTAGTCGTCGTCGTGGCCGTTGTCGACGTCGTCGTCGATGTGGTCGTCGTCGTCGTCGTGGCAATGGTCGTCGGCGTCGTCGTCGTGGTCGTGGTGGTCGCCGTCGTCGTTGTGGTCGTTGTCGTGGCCGCGGTCGTTGCCATCGTCGTCGGCGTCGTCGTTATGGTCATGGTCGTGGTAGTCGTCATCGCGGAGGTGGTGGTGGTCGTCGTCGTCGTGGTCGCGGTCGTGGCCGTCGTGGTCGTCGTCGTGGTCATGGTCGCGGTCGTCGTGGTCGTGGTCGTGGTCGTGGTCGTCGTCGTCGTCGTGGTCGTGGTCGTCGTCGTCGTTTTCGTGGTCGTCGACGTAGTCGTGGTCGTCGACGTCGTGGAGGTGGCGGTCGTCGTCGTCGTCGTCGTGGTCGTGGTCGCAGACGTCGTGGTCATCGTCGACGTCGTCGTGGTCGTCGTCGTCGTGGTAGTCGTCGTCGTGGTCGTGGTCGACGTCGTCGTCGTCGTCGTGGTCGTGGTCGTGGTCGTGATGTGGTCATCGTCGTCGTCGTCGTCGTCGACGTCATGGTCGTGGTCGTGGTCGTGGTCGTGGTCGTCGTCGTGGTCGTCGTCGTCGTGGTCGTAGTCGTCGACGTCGTCGTCGTGATCGTCGTCGTCGTGGTCGTCGTCGTCGTCGTCGTGGTGGAGGTGGTGGTCGTCGTCGTCGTGGTCGTGGTCATCGTCGTGGTCGTGGTTGTCGTCGTCGTCGTCGCCGCCGTCGTCGTCGTAGTCGTCGTGGTCGTCGTCGTCGTCGACGACGTCCTGGTCGTCGTCGTGGTCGTCGTCGTCGTCGTTGTCGTCGTCGTGGCCGTGGATGTCGCCATCGTCGCCGTCGTCGTCGTGGTCGTGTTCCTGGTCGTGTTCCTGGTCGTGGTCGTCGTCGTGCAGGTGGCGGTCGTCGTCGTCGTCGTCGTCGTCGACGTCGCCGTCCCCGCGGGCGGTGCACGACGCCAGCCGAGGCCCTCCGGGCCTGCTGCCCCAGCGGCGCCGGCGCGCACCGCTCGCCCTGGGGCCAGCCGGCCGCCGCCTCTCGGTTGCGCGGGCTGGCGTGGTGCGGTGCGGCCCTCCCGCCGTGGGGGGGCTCCCCAGTGGAGTCGGGGCGGGTGGGGTCGGAGGACCGCGCCGCCTCGCCGATGCTCGGCGGCGCGCACAAGGGGGGGGCACGGGGAGGGGGGAAGGCTTCTGGGAAGGAGGCCGCTTCTTTGGAAGGCGCGGGCCTCACATCTGCAGACAGAGCGCGCGCCGTCCAAGGAGCAGCCTCCTTCTAGGAAGCCTTCCCCCTCGGCGCGCGTGGCCGAGATGCATCGGTGATGCTGAGACGAATCCAGGACGAGGATACAATCGGGTGAGGATAAATCGAGAATCTCTGAGATCCGGCTGCTCTGGAACATGTATCGGGCGCCGCGGCTCTCTCAGAGAACTCCAGAACGAATGTATCTTCGTCTTAGCCCCGTCCGAGGGCTCCCCAGTGGGATCGGAGCAGATGGGGTCGGAGGACGGCGCCGCCTCGCCGATGCATCGGCGATGCATCATCGACGTTGGCGCGGAGAACGTCGGGCTCCGAATCGCGCCGCAGCGCTGGTGCGTCGGCGGGGCGGCGCGACCCTCCGTCCTCATCTGCTCCGGCCCCCTTTGTCGGTGATCAACTGACCGGATCCAAGCAAACCCGGGTCAATTTTTTGGAGGGGGGATCAGATTTCCACCCGCGCCCGGGCGGGGATCGTGCAGAATTCAAACAGCATGCAAGTGCTGCAGTCGACCTGTAGAAGCCACAGTGCGCAGGCCAACAGGAGAGCTTCGAACAGATCGTCGAGCGGAGCCAGAAGCACGGCATTGCATCGCAGTGAGGGGAAGAGGAGGAGAAGCAGCAGCGGAAGGGGGGATGAAACGCGTGGGCCCGAGCAGCGCCTGGGTACAACGGCCCGCCGCCCACGCAGAGTGCAGAGGGGAAACTCGTCGGCAGGCGAGGAGAGACGAGGACGAAAGGCGGAGGAGGGAACGAAACAGACGGCCACCGCTGCGGACAAGCGCCTGGGCTGCATACAACAGGGCGCGCTTGCGCCCAGACCGCTGCAGAGGCCAGCGGGGCAGCACACACGGTGACCACGCTCCATCAGAGCTGGCGCCAGGCAGAGCACGCCCGTGACTGCAGCCGAGATCCCCTCCCGCCCACCATGCCTGCCACTCCCAACCCACCGCACCCCGCACCTCGCCCAGTGCACATGACAGGCCGCGGCAAGTACACGCAGAGGGGGGGCCGGCTCACAGCGTCGCGGCCTTTCGCCCGCAAGGGATCGTGGGGTGTCCTCCTCTGCCAGGGTCAAGGTGGGCCCCATCTCGGAGCAGGCCTCGGGCCGCCCAACTTCAGCGGCACCGCCCCCGCTCCTTGCCCCGGGAGGTACTGCGCCGACTTCGCGGCCGGCAGCATACCGAACTCCGCGAACTGCGTGTAGGCGCCGGGGCCCGGGGTGAAAGCGCTGGATGGCGGGGGCCTCCCGAAGCGCGTGGCCTTCGTGAACCCCTGGCCGGCTGGCCGGCTGAGGCACAGCTTCTGGGCGTCCACGGTGTCGAACCCAGGCCTCGGCGCTGGGAGGTCCTTCCCCGCGGCGGGCGCTGGCGCCGGACTCACGGCGCCAGCGGCGGCTGCGCCAGGCGGCGCGCTCATGGGCCGCGGTGTCCTGGCGTTTCTCCGCTGCTGGAGGCGCGAACGCTGCCTCCGTTGCGGCGGGGGCATGAAATCCTGTGGAGCCCTGAAGGCGCCTGGGCCAGGGACGTAGTCGCCCTCGCGGATGCGCTGGTCCAGCCAGGTGTCCCGGAAGCGGCGGTGCTCGCCCCTGCCCTGCGAGCCCTGCGGAATCTTGTGCCGCGGCTGCTGCCCCCTCGACGGGTGCGGGGCCCAGCCCGCTGCCCAGTGCTCCTCGGGCGGCACGTGGAGCCGGCGCCCGTGGCCGGCGGGCGCGGAAATCGGCCTGCTCATGGCCGCGGGCCGCGCGGCCGCTGGGCGCTGCGGCCGAGGCGACCCGCCCTGAGCCAAAGTGGTCAGTCGGGCTTTGCAGGATCCCGCGGGATCCTGCAGGGTCCTGCGCGCAAGACCGGGCCCATGCAGCCCTGGCCCTGCAGGACCCTGGGGCTCCCCAAGAGGCCCATGGGCCCGTAGCTGCCGGGACGGTCTCGTTTGTCAGGGGGGCGCCGATTTGCGGTCAGGAGTTTCTGCTAAGCATGCCGTGGCGGCGGCCCCTGTGGCACGCCATGAGGGCTGACAGCGTGTCGCGCCTTCAGGGGCGGGAGCTGGGGCGGCGCGGTCCTCATGTCGGCGCCTCCCGGGAGGCCCTCTTTGCTGCTGGGGTGGCGTCGTCTGCCGGGAGCGCGCTCCCCGTCACCCGGCGCCACCATCGGCTGCACGCAAGGAGCGGCACCATAGGCAGGAGTGCAGGTGGCGATGTCCGAACCCTGCTCCCACCAACCATCGAATCTCCTGAGCCGATGGAAGGCGTGGGCAGGGCTCGGATGTCGCCGCCGAACCCTGGGCAGGGGTGGCCTGTCTGGTGCCCAGCTTCAGGGGGCCAGGGACGGGCCAAGCCCGAGCGAGGCAAAGCCGCTGCCATCGCGCCGCGTGTCAGCGATGGGGGGACCCCAATGGGCCCGCACCAAAGGTCTCCTCCTCCTCCTCCTCCTCCTCATCCGCCTTTTCCTCCTCCTCCTCCTCCTCCTCCTCCGGCTCAATTCCTTTTCCTTATGAGCAACTCCTCCCTGTCGCACCCCGAGGCCAGTCGGAAGGGCGGGCCTGGCGTTTCGCTGGAGACTTTCTTACCATGTGTGATCCTGAAGCTTGAAGCCCCACCAGCCCTCTGGGCGTAGATGGTCTAGAGCGCTTCCTCTTCCACCCCCCTTCTTTTTCTTCGGGGAGGGGTTTATCACTGTTCCCTATTAATATACACCCCCTCCCCCAGGCGACTGGGAGCCAACCCAGGTCCATGAGGGCCCCCCCCACCATCCTTTATAAAAACCATATCATCCCAGTGCGACCCTACCCAGGAGTTGGAGCCTCTAGGAAAGCAACATTCGCAGCAGCAGTAGTGGATGCTGTGCTGCGCTATGCTATGCCATGCTCTGCTCTGCGGTGCTATGCGATGCTATGCTATGCTGCGCACTGCTGTGCTGGGCTAGGCTAGGCTAGGCTAGGGTATGCGATGCTATGATATGCTATGATATGCTATGTTATGATATGCTATGCTACGATACGCTGTGATATGCGAATCAATGATATGATATGTTATGATATGATATGTTGCGTTATGCGATGATATGATCTGCTATGTTATGCTGAGCTATGATATGGTATGTTAAAATATGTTTGGATATGCTATGCTATGATGTGCTAATGCTGCGTTGCGCTATGCTGCGCTGCGCTGCGCTAAGCTAAGCTAAGGTAAGCTAAGTCATGCTAAACTAAGCTAAGCTAAACTGAGCTAAGCTAAGCTAAGCGAGACAAAGCTAAGCTAAACTAAGTTAAGCTCAGCTAAGCCAAGCCAAGCCAAGCTGGGCTAAGCTAAGTTGAAATAAGTTAAGCTAAGTTAAGCTAAGCTAAGCTAAGCTAGGCTAAGCCAAACTAAGCCAAACCAGGCTAGGCAAAACTAAGCTAAACTAAGCTAAGCTAAGATGAGATAAGCTAAGCTAAGCTAAGCTAAGCTAAGCCAAGCTAAGCTGAGCTTAGCTAAATCAAGCTGGGCGAACCCAGGGGGCGCAACTGGGGGAACCGCGGGGCGGATCCTGGGGGAACCGCCCAGGGTGGGCCCCATTGTCCACCCCTTTAAGCATGCCGAGTAAGAACCCTTCTAGGCAGAGCATAGGTAGGGAATAAGCTAAGCTAAAATGAAATAGGCAATGCTAAGCTAAAGGGACGTAGCCGGGGGAACCGCGGGGCGGATACTGGGGGAACCGCCCGGGGCGGGCCCCAGTGCCCGGCCTTTTAAGCAAACCGAATAAGAACCCTTCTAAGCAGAGCCTAGGTAGGGAACAAAACACACTCTGCCCTCACCATCCCTGTAAAAAAAAAACAATACAAACACACTCTGTCTCCAAATTCCGAGCATGCGCAGCGAACCCGATGCGGCCTCCCCCCCACCATCCCTGTCAAAAAACAATACAGAATACACGTGGCGGCGGCGGCGGCTGCGGCGTCTGCGGCGGGGGCAGCGGCTGCGGCGGCTGCGGCGGCGGCGGAAGCGGCGGCGGCGGCGGCGGGGGCGGCGGCGGCGGCGGCGGCGGCGGCGGCGGTGGCGGCGGCGGCGGCGGAAGCGGTGGCGGCAGCGACTGCGGCGGCAGCGGCGGCGGCGATTTGGCAGCGGGGGCGGCGGCGGCGGCGGCGGCGGCGGCGGGCAGCGCGGCGGCGGCGGCAGCGGCGGACAGCGGCGGCGGCGGCGGCGGCGGCGCGGCGCCGGCGGCAGCGGCGGGCGGCGGCGGCGGCGGCGGAGGCGGCGGCGGCGGATTGGCCCCCAGTAGCTGGCCATCCAAAGACGACTGCTGCATATGCTGCGGCTCGGGCCAGGCTCGGGTGCTATGTGTTGGGAGGGCGGGTGGGAGTGAGCGAGACGGCTTGCGGGCGGGGAGGGCGTCTTGACCCCTCCCCCTAACCCCCCCCCCTGGACCTAGACGGGGGGTTTCGCGAGGGGTTGGAGCGTCCAAGATGGCCCAAGATGGCTCCAAGAGCGCCTCGGAGAGCCCAAGATGAGCTCCAAGATGGCTCAAGATAGCCTAAGATGCCTCAAGATGGCTCCGAAAATGCTCCAAGAGGTCTCAGGGAGCCGTGGCCGACGTCATCATCTGATTGGCGATGATGGGCAGTTGTGATTGCACACTCTGATGGTGTTGCTAGTTCGATCCGCACACAAATGCACTGTTCACTGTGCGCTGCCCAAGTGTTTGAGCCACCCCAGTGCCGTTCAAAGTCCTTGCTGTCCACGTCTGTCCACAGGAACACTTGTGCAATGTAGTTGCGGGTTGCAGGGAAGGCGCTCGGTGACCTCCGCACAAAATCTGCCAGTGCCTCGGAGCTGACCTGACTAGTTGCTTACCGTCGAATAGGGTGAGCGCGCAATTAACAGCACACGGCCACATGCAATCTAAGATCACGACTGCCGCCGACAGAATCAAAGCCAATAAGGGTTGTGGCTTGTACATCACAAGAGTGTTACAGAGTGAGGCGGCTAACCTTGCCCAATCGTGGCCCAGAAGTCGGACTACCAATGCTAGCCCATCTAGCCGATATGGAAGAGACGAGCATGATACCGCCAGGAGCAAGCACGAGCGGCGATGGCGCAGGCGCCGCCTGCGATGGTGCCATCGACACTGCCAGCAGAACCACTGACAACGGCACGCTGACCGTGCCACCAGCCGCGGCCAGGAACCTCTGCTGCAACCGCTGCAAACGCCAGGGTGGCATGCTGTGGCAGAGAGGGCCGGCGGCGGCAATCATTGGCGGCGGCGGTGGCGGCGGCGGCAGCCCTGGCGGCGACACAATCGGCAGCTGCCAGCCGCCGGCGCGAGTGCTGGCGACAACGGTGCCGGGCGCCTTGGGCGTGGCCGACAGCTTCGGGACCGCAGTGGTGCTTGGGGTAGCGCAGGCCTTGGCGCAGGGGGGCACGCACGGGTGGAGCTGCGATCGCTCCCGCGAGTGAAGATCTGGAGGGCCCGGCGGGGCACATTGCACCTTACGCGAGCCTCGCCCGGCAGACTGGACAATGCTCTCTGCTGCCATGAACGCGGAGCCTTGCAGTAGAAATTGCACGAGCAGGCCCTGACCGAGGAGGACCCTTCGGGGCGAGGCTTGAATAACCAACGCCGCGCACAATGGACTGGCATGGGACTCTCATGGACCACTTCCTTGGCCCGATCTATTTATCCATGTAGGCCCTCCACAAGTTCAGTCAATATGCGGTGCCCTTCGCATTTTCAACGCCCCTCCGCGAGCCAAAATTGAATGGGGGCCGCCACATCTTGAACCCATGCATGGAACAACTGAACTTGAGCGCATGGTGCTAGAAGATGATGCTTTTCTGTCCAATGTGTGCAAAGATGGCGTTCATAGTCGTTTGCTTCTGCCATTCGGCTTGTGAGAAAGCGGCATGGTTGCAAAAACAGCGATTGCGCCGCAGATTCCTGGTTAAGTAACCGACATGCGTTGCCAAATGTTTGCGTTTGGGGCGCCCATGGACGGCACGAGGGCGTCACGTGGACCAGCTGGCGCTTCTGACGCCTCGTGGGCGTCCCATGCACTGGCTTGTGTTTCCGGACATACGCATGGATTGCGCCATGCAGCTTGCGCCACACTGATTCCCTTTCCGAGACCGAGAAGAAATCGAACTCTATCCCCCCACCGAGGTCGGGGTTGTCGTCCCCCCCTCCGCATATTTTTCACAGGGTTCCTACGCGGCCGTTCATCCTAAATCCGCCACCGTGCCGCTGGGCACGGAGCGGGCGTGCCCTGAGGTCCTCTCGCTACCCTCTAAGCCTCCGTCCTCACTCCTGAAGAGTCTTCAAGGGGTTCGGAGCCCCTCGGACCAAACCTCCTGGGGCTCGTCGCGGGCCCTCTGGGCTCCCTCGAATGTTGTCGCATGACCAAGGAAGGCCCCCAAACTGGCCAAGAGGGCCCAAACGGACATTCGTTTTGGAAATTTGCAAGAAGCGGATTGAGGGCGGATCGGTTGCAAAATGTGGCTCTCGCCTTAGCGCCGAGCACATTCGTTTTTTGTTTGCAAGAGTCTCGCGGATTTCAGGGTCAACACACCAGAAAATGTGTTTTGGACGGATTCCAGATTTTGCGGGCGCAACAATTATGTTGATTCGCTTTGCTGAAATCCCAACAATGGCGTTCTGTCACGGTTCTGGGTCGTCAAGACGCAGCAATCAGGTTGATATGTGGCGTTGAATTTCCGAGAACCATGTTTTGGCACGCTTCAGGGTCTTCAAACTGTTGTCGTCCAACGAGCCAGTTCCCTCAGTGAAAATGAACCGTTGTAGGGGCCTATGAAGAGGGAGCTTGGAGGGAGGGATAATTCCATTATCGTTGATGACTATTGGGTTTCCACTGGTCCTCGTCCTCCTCCCATTCCTCCTCGTCGTCTTTTTCCTCCTCCCCCTCCTCCGTTTCCTCCTCCTCCTCCTCCTCCTCCTCCTCCTCCTCTTCCACCTCCTCCTCCTAATCCTCCCTCTTCCTCCACCCCCTCCTCCTCCTTCTCTTCCTCCTCCTCATCATCATCATCCTGTTCCTCCTCCTCCTCCTCCTCCTCCTCCTCCTCCTCCTCGTGCTGTTCCCCCCCTTTTCCTCCTCCTCCTCCTCCTCCTCTCTCCTCCTCCTCCTCCTTCCTCCTCCTCCCTCCTCCCTCCCTCCCTCCCCCTCCACCCTCCTCCCTCCCCCTCCTCCCTCCTCCCTCCTCCCCTCCCCTCCTCCCTCCTCCCCTCCTCCTCCTCCGCCCTCCTCCTCCTCCCCCTCCTCCCCCTCCCCTCCTCCCTCCTCCCTCCTCCTCCTCCTCCTCCTCCTCCTCCTCCTCCTCCTCCTCCTCCTCCTCCCCCTCCTCTCCTTCCTGCCTCCTCCTCCTCCCCCTCCCCCTCCTCCTCCCTCCTCCTCCTCCTCCTCCTCCTCCTCCTCCCCCTCCTCCTCCTCCTCCTCCTCCTCCTCTGCCCACTTGGGAGCCTCTTGGGGTCCTCTTGGCGCTCTCTGGCCGTCTTGGGGCCTTCTTGGGCTGTCTGGGGGCCCTCTTGGGCCGTTTTCGGCTCCTGTGGGGGGCCTCAGAGGCCGTCTTGGGACGATCTTTGGGGGCCCGTCTGGGGGCCCTCTTGGACCGTTCTGGGCCACTGTAGGGCGCCTCTGGGGCCGTCTTGGGACGATCTTTGGGGCCTCTTGGGCTGTCTGGGGCCCTTCTGGGACTGAAAAGGAAGAACCCAACAAACCTGCAAAAGCCATAGGGGAATGAATGTTTGTGGCCTCCTGAAGCCCTCTCGGGGGCCCTCTTGAGGGCCTCCGGAGCCGTCTCGAGACTCTCTTGGACCGTCTGGAGGCCATCTGCAGCTCTCTTGGGGCCGTCTTGGGGCCCTCTGAAGCCGTTTTGGGGCCCTCTTGGGCCGTCTTGGGGCCCTCTGGCCGGTTCACCAGAAAAAATAACAAGAAACAGGCCATGGGAGCCGCCTGGGAGCCGCTACACGCGAACAAATACGAGGCGCGAGGGCAACTAGACTTTGGTTCCCCCGCTAGCCCCCTCCCCCAAACCCCATCCCTGTAAGGGCTTCGCCCCCTGCGAAACGTCTCTCGCTCGTACCTGGCTCGTTCCGTCATCCGCCGCCACCTGCTGGCTTGCCACAGGGGTGACTGGGGCGCTAAACTTATTACGGCTTGGTTTGGGTTCTTTTCCAAAAGAACACCCCCTGGGGCTTCGCTCCATGCCGCCGGCCACCCGGAAGCGACCGGAAACAACCTCAACGCCCACAAGACATCGCCAACGACGGCTCAAGATGGCCTCCAAGAGGGCAAGATGGCCTCCAAATTCGCCCAAGAAGGCCCAAGATGGCCTCCAAGACGGCCCAAGAGAGTCCAAGATACCTCCAAGTCCGCCCAAGAAGCCTCCAAGATGGACCAAGACGGCCCAAGAGGCCCCCAAGAGGCCTCCAAGACAACCCAAAAGGCCTCCAAGAGGTCCTCCAGAAGGGCCCGAAAAAGCCAAAATCCTTGTTTTGTTGCATGTGTTTGAAGGATTTGGGCAGTTGCTTCTTTTCGGCCGTCCGACGGCCCAAGACGGTCTAAGAGGCGCCGAAATCGCCTCAAGTTGGCCCTTACGGCCTCCAAGATGACTCCATGACAGTCCAAGAGGCCCCCAAGACGGGCCCCAAGACGACCCAAGAGGCCTCCAAGGCGCCTAAGATGGCATCCAAGACGGCTCCGCAGTGCCCCAAGTGCGCCAAGTCGGTTTAAAGAGTTATCCAAGACGGCTTCCGACGGCGTCAGACGGGCCAGGAACGCCCTGAGACGGCTCAGGAGGCCCCCAAGAAGCCCCAAAAGGCCCCCAAGAGGCCCAAGGAGGTTTCCAAGAGGCCTCCGAGAGGCCAACAAAAAGCTCCTAGAAGGCCCCAATGATCCTCCTCCTCCTCCTCCTCCTCCTCCTCCTCCTCCTCCTCCTCCCCCTCCTCCACCCCTCCTCCTCAGCCTCCTCTGCCTCCTCTTCCTTCTCCTCGTCCTATCTATGTTGCCTCCTTCTCCTCCGCTTCTTCTTTCTCCCCCGCGTGTTCCCCAAAAAGCTTCCACAACGGCTGGGGGAACACAGGTTCCGATAGCTTGGCAAAGCTCTGGCCACAACGTTCGGCCACATAGGCGATCCAAAAAGGCAGAGGGCGGCGGTGATTCGCCGTAGGCGTCTTCGATAGCGAGATCGATATATGGACAGTGAGATCGATGGATGGATAGATAGGTGGTGGGTCGCTACATCGATTGATCGTGAGACCGATAGAGGCGCAGAAGGTGTGTAAAGAAACTGCGGAGAGAGGGGACGGCTATGGAGAGAGAGGAGACCGATAGGATGGGGGGAGCCTGACGCACATCCAGAGCGCAAGCACCCACGTTTTGTGGCCCCACGCTGGCAAAGCATGCTTCCTCTGCCCGGCCCGGGTGGCCCAGATGGGAGGCCGGCCCCCGGACACGAGCCGACGGCACGCGCGGGCACGTGGCGAGCGCCGCGCGCCCTTTCGGTCATCGGAAGGCTGGCGAGAGCATCGCCGAAGCCTGTGGAGCAGCACGGGGTCTGTGGGCAGCGCGGCGAGCGCGTGCGCCGCCGAGCGTGCGGGCACCAAAGGGGCCGGTGAACGGGTGAGGCCAGGCGATGGAGGGGCTCAGGCCGCAGGCGAGGGCCCCTCGCCATCCCGCGAAGGGTGGGGAGAGGGGGGGATTTTACTTGGCACGGCGCAGTTCTCGGGCGGGGGGAGGGCGGAGAGGGGGGAAGGCGCAGGCAGCCGCTGCTCGCTCCACGAAGTGCGCGCCACACCTCTCAGTGCAGTGCTGCGCCCCTGGCGCGCGCCAAGGGGGGGGACACGCACCACCCCTCGCACCGTCGGGGCGCTGACCTGCGGAACCCTGCACAGGGAACGAGGCCCCCTTCCCTCCAGCAGTGGCACCTCTCCGCTTCCCAGCGAAACCCCGAGGCAAACCCGGAGCGAACCGTGAAGCAATCCGGGTGGCCCCCTGCCTCCCACTCCTGCCATTCTCCACTAGGGAGCGCTTCCCGGCAGGACCGCGCCCCCAGGGGTGGACGCGGGCGGGTGGCGGTTCGCTCCTGCGCGCGGGCCCCAGCTGCAGGCGGAGGACAGGAGGGAGCCCACTGAAGAGCCTGGGAGACACTGGAAGGAACACGGGGCCCCTCCTTAACGCAAAAAGGGTTCCTCCTCCCGAACCCCGACGGCAGGCAGCGAGCCGCGCCAAGGCGCCCTCCCGCAGCAGCGGCGGCAGCGATGGCGCGAGAGGGCCGGAGGGAGCGGCCAGCGGGTTGCGGGGGCAGCGGGAAGAACAGGAGCGCGGGCGGGGAGGGCAGGGCCTGCCTCGTCGGCGCGCCAGAGGGGGGCAGGGAGGGAGGGGGGAGAAGGCTTCTTTATTGGAAGGAGCCCTGCTTCTTAGAAGGCGCCGGCCCTGTGCATGTACAGACAGGGCCCGCGCCTTCTGAGAAGCAGGGCTGCTCCTGAGAAAGTTTCCCCCCTCCCCCGTACCCCCATCTGCGCGCGGCTGAGAGAACAAGGCCTTCCAACAACGATGGTGCTATTTTCCAGCCGAGCGGCGCGCGAGGAAAGTGGCGCATGGAAATTCAAGCATTTCCCACGGCAGCCTAAGTACCCGCAACGCGCAAGCTTCAAGCGTGCCATCAAAGGGTGGCTCGGGCACGTCCCGGAGCACTGGTTCGATCAGTCGAAAGTGAGCCTGGTAGGTCAAATAGCATCCGTCTCCATGGGAGGCGGATGAGCTCACATTGCATCCAATTCCATGTCGAAGGAATACGATATGGGGAGTGGATGGGTAAGATAGGATAAGAACGATGTATCGGTCTTTCCAGCACATAGCGAACACTAAGGTAAGTGTCCGGGCGAATAGGGCGCGCGTGCCTTGAGCCAAAGGCAACGGCGCGCGAGCTATACTCCCGATACTATAACATCTCCCAAAGAGCTACCCTTAAAGTCGGGAGGGGAGGAGACGGAGAGTATAGCCGCGCAGCCGTTAGGCTCTACAAAGGCCGCGCGCACGACTGTTTGCAAGAAAACAGTGTGTACAGTCTGGCCTGACACCAGACTGTAAGGCGAGTTTCCTCGCAAAGCATTTCACGCAAATACGAGATAGCCCCTTCGGACGATGAAGGGCTATCGGCTCAGCTAGAGGTAAGCCAAACGGGCCATACCTCACCGAGCAAACAGGTATTGAGGCAAAGAGCCTAAATCATATAAAGCCGGCTCGCTGCCAGGCGTGAAATGTGAGGCTCGTTTCCGAGCACCTAGAAGGGCGCCTCTGTAGTAGGCGCCCATGCTGGCAAATTGGACCGCGGGGGGCAACAATGACATACTAAAATAGATTAGACTTGGGTTTGTTTCTGTCCTCGGGACCCCGAAAGGGAACAAACTGCTTCACGTCATACCTGAATGACTGAGTGCCTGACATCACTTCTAAAGGCAGCTCCCGATCGATGCTTCCCTTTGTATGCCCATCTGCGGTCATATCTCTAGTATCACACCACTGCACGTTATCTACTACACCTATATCCATGAGCTCACGTATCCAGCTGATATGTCCAAGGAGAGTACGTTCTGTCGGTATCTTAAGATCCTTGCTTGATAATGATGTGTAAACCAACTCAGCGTCTATGGTAAGAGATACTTTAATGGCTAGGCCTCCAACTTCACGCATATCTCGTAGTTGTCGTGGAGTCAGAGCCCCTGCCTTGAGCTCGTGGAGAGTGATGAGCGCAGGGTAACACTCATCGAGGTTATGCGCAGCTGCGAGTGCCTCCGCAGCATAGCTGGACCTCACCTGCAGTCGGTGTGATTTGCATAGTCCGTCACAGAGGTGAACGACGGATTTGCCTTGAGGCGAGTTTCCTCGCCGTAATACATTGGCCCCGCGTATGCCGTAGCCCTTGGTCTCATCATCCTCCTCCCCGGTGAGCTTCCGATGCCCCGAATCGCTGTGTATGTCAACTTCACTCGTCGGCTTCATCCGAGGGAAGGCGATGCGTTTCGGGCTGCTGATCAGCTTTCGCGTCACAGCATTCAGTCGTCTGACTTGCAGGTTGGTGGGCTCTTGGATTTTCTGGAGAGAGACCACGTATACCATGAGCCAGATTTGAATAAGAAGGGCATAGGCGAGGGCTCCTCGCAAGCTGACGAACATGTCGGTAATGAGTTTCGTGGCTTTGGCATCGGCCGCCGCCCCTGTAAGTTCTGGGTGTGTGATAGGACGAAGTTGTTTGATATACTCGTCCTGATCCATGATCACATCCCCTTGGTCATTCTTAGTGTAGCGAACGGCGCAGTTCGTATATGAGTGTTTGTTAAGATTGCATTTGCCAAACACCTTTTCGACACGTTGTACATAGTCGTCTATATTCTTCTCTAGGCCTGTCATATTAATATCATCGACATGTTTTGCCGTTAGCAAATCCGGGCTGAATTCAAATTCAGGATCATAACTGGTCGGTGTAAGGCCTATAGCTCGTGTGGTCGCGCGAAGTTTGAGAGAGAACGCTCTTGGGGCGTCCTTCGTGCCCGTTCCTGGTTTGAGGCACCTGAGGCAGCGTCGGCTTTCGTCATAGGATGAAAAGCCGGGTAGTGCACGAAGTACCTGGGCACTCCCCGGTGGAAGGGCGAAGCAAACCATGCGAGTTTCCTCGCCGGTGGCATGGGCAAATTCCTCATAGGTCAGACCCTTGAGGAACGCCTTGTCGATATCCATGGATGCTAAGATCCACTCTGGATGGCATGCCGCCTCACTTGCCAGGAGTCTCTGGGACTGCCTTCGGGCGGTTCCCGAGAAAGTTCCCACATCGAAAGCCTCAGTATCCATAAATCCACGAAGGGCAAGTCTGAGACGAATGGTTTTAACGTTCTCGGTACCCACCTTCACAAACTTCCACTTATATACATACCTGGATGTCATGATGTTGGAGGCTTTGGATAAATCATACATCTCAAAGCATCGGTTATCAATCCAGATTTTGAGTTCAGTGTACAAAGCTTCACTAACCTCTTTTGGATGTGCTGCTATGTCGGCTTTGGTGAGTAGATCATCTTCTTTGACTACCACTGCACTTTTAGCAGCAGATGAAACATATACTCTCATCGTTGCGACCATATCAGTGTCGAGCTGTGCAAGTTGAGTCTGATCCAACACTACCTTTGACATTTCTGCTGTAAAACATAACTCAACATAGGGACCATATTCATCACTGTCAAGAGAGTAGCTCTCATCAGGTGTGGTTGAGCAGAGAGAGACTAGACAGGGCTCTCGTGGTTCAGGCTCGTCTCCGAGCGGTTCCGACAATACGATATCTTCTTCGTCCACAGATGCTGAAACCAAAACACATTGGTCGGGCAGCATGGTTGTTGGGACGCAGTAGAGATAATCGTCGGTAGTTGTCGTGGGATGAAGGTCCATGCGTAACTCGTCGTACCACTCTTCCAATATCATAGCTTCGATATTATGTTCCTCGTTTTCTTCGTAGATTGTCGACAGACGGCCTTCACTCGGCGATGAAGCACCTGGGGTATCTGGTGGAGGCCTGTTTCCAGGCGAATCGTGTTCTCCAGACGTGGTGCTTGAGTGCTGATATTTGGCCAGGTCGTCGTGAAATCCTAAGGAAGGGACACGTGAAGTCAAGCATTGGATAAGTCTGGAATGAGTGCTACCAGTGATTTGAAAAATGTTCAGGCCAGTGCCCACACACTCATAGTAGTGGAAGGCTGGGCTGATATCATTGTCGTAGTGGATCAGCGTAGACCCGGTGGCGTACTTTACTGCAGGTAGACTTGGCGCACTTTTGGCCAATCTAACTGCTACTACGTGTTCTAATCGGAAATAATTTCGCACGAGATACTGTAGTGCTAGATGTACGCGTGGGTGAAACTTGCTGTCGGCTGAAAGATTGAGGTTTCCCTTGTAGTCTGGAATGTAGCCGAAGACTTTGGCAGGTTTCCCTGCGCCGAGGTGTGCCACATACGTAAGGGCGGTCTGCATGGCCATATTATCCATGCCAAGTTCCCGTGTGAGGAGACATTCAATGTATAGTGTGTGACGAGCATCAGGATACGTCACAATTACCTCGCGAGATCCTGCCTTGACAACAATATGTCCTCTTTCAGGCACGTTGCGGATCACAGGGAATGGGCCGTTCCAGCCTCCATGATCGCCCTTAGTGGCAGTGGGTCGATGGTAGTCGACCAGATCCCCTGCTGAGTAAAGGCGAGCACCATCTGGAGCCGTTTTAGCCCTGAGAGCACGATTTGTCTTGGCCACAGCAGTGGCTTGAGTTATGGCTTCTAGGCTAACTTCCCTCACACGGCGTTCCCGTTCATGGCCTGATGTCTCGGGCCCCTTGGGAAAGTCAAGGGTGTCGAGGTCAGGAAGAAAGGAGGGCTGACGTCCAGTGTGTGCTTGGCATGGCGATACTCCGTTGTAAAACGTGAAGGCGTTGGTAACGAAGATGCCTTCAGCCAAAACTCTAGTGAATACAACGGGGATGTTGTGTCTATTCAGCTCTTCCTCAATCATGTGGAGGACGCCCCTGAGAATGCCGTTTCGTGACTCAATTGAAGTCGCGTGTTGGCCAGGCGCTCGGATACGGAGTTCTGTACCCTTATTGGCCATCATGGCCTTAGCGGCATCATTGTTCAGGGCGCCTTCTCCGTCTGAGTATAAGACTTTGAAGGGCCCACGATAGGCAATCCAGCAGTAGTGGTAGGCGTCAAGTATAGCATCGCGTTCTCTGTCGGAGATTTCTTGGCCTGCTGCCGGGCGAATACAACGATCCATAATGTGAAATATGGTCCGTTTCTTGTAAAACATGAGATCCATTTCGCCTTCATCGAGCCAATTACCACGAAGGCTCACCGAAGGTAATGTTGAGTTTCCTGGACGTTCCCATGCTCTGCATTCCCGACAGGTATCGCAAACTTCTTTGATCATATTCAGTCGAACGTTGTCCAGTCCCACTTTGTCTAGGATTAGCCTCATCTTGGGTTCCTTCGCATGATACTACCGCAGGTGCAGTTTACGAAGTTCCTTTTTAACGACGCGAGGTTCATGACTACGGATATTTTGCAGACTGTGTTGGATGTCGAATCTCGTCCAGTCGGGTAGTCGTGGAGCCCCCGAGGGGGAGGCAAGAGGGTTCCTTGTAGCTCTCCGCAGTCGGTCTCCTTCGTCAACTGCATCTGGTGGTGGTGGTGCGCCTTGTAGGCGGCCACGACGGGCCGCTACCTGTGGCGCTTCGCTAGAGGACGCAGAAGGCGTGTTTCCACGCTCGGGGGCGTCTCGTAGCATGTCGTAACTGCCGGCACCAGATGTCGGATCAACGTTGCCGAAGGATCGTGGTCGCGGTGGCCTGGCGCGCGCGCCTTGGCGGCCACCTGACGCTGAAGCTTGGCCCTCACCAGGTTTAGGTAAGGGTTTCCACCAAGCTGGCACGGTCTTACCTTCGGGGTCGTGGTCATCTGGAAGTTTAAATGGTTCAGCAAAACGACATTTACCAGATTCGGTATCGAGGTGGTTCTTAACACCTTTGCTTCTCGTAAGATCCCTCTGGCATGCGGGACATGGCCAATATACAGAGATGGAATCATGATACTTACACTGCGTAGGGTCCCTGTTGTGGCTAGAACTGTCCTTTCGGACGTTGTCGATGCATGCCGGGCATGTGGCCACCTTTGGGATGATACGATCACCGATGCGTCTCATACCTTCGCCTGGTTCGGCTTGATGGGAAGGTCAGCAGGGTAAGCATGCGCAATACTTGTAGGCACGTTTCCGCGCGTAGTATCAATGGCTTTCGCCAAATAGACGGCTTCCACAAAGGCACACTGCAGTCGTCGAGTGTATTTTTGTGCCAGTGAAAGCTCTCTGTTGCACGGTTGTGCGTGCACATGCTGACCGTTGCATTTGAGTCGCTCAAAGGGTTTAAGAATCGTCTCGTCATTGCTGGTGATATTTGTCGGCTTTTTAATATAGTCACCAGCCGTATCTTTGAGTCCCGTCGCGCACTGATCAATGCGTACGGTTGTAATGCGTGGTCGGTTGGCAAGTTTCTTCCATGGGGAAATATCATCCACCCATGTTCCTGTAGGTTGTTCGCGTATAAACCACCTCCGTGCATCATCTTGAGTAACAGCAATTTTACCACAATAAGTTATGTGTGGTAAATATGATTCGTGGTGCTGTTCCCAAGTGTTGTGATTGACTTTGTAGTTGAAGTAGGATGGTGGTCCTGTGGTGCGGCAACTGGGTTGTAGCATGGCAACTCGTACGTAGCATATAGCGAAGTAATGATCTACAACCCGCTGCACCGAGGGGTCTCCCAGGTCGCCATATGTGGTCTTGTCTAGGTTGCCTCCTGAGGAGAGTCCCCTTGAGAAGGCAAGCTCTGAAATACCACCCTCACCGCCACAAGGCTCCAACATATCCACGCAGTTGTTATGACCATAGCATAGTGTAGCAACTATGCTGTATATGTCAGCGTGTGTGTCGGGCATAGATGTGGGGAGGGCACGGAACAGGTCATCGTCCTCATCGGAGCTTATCAGCTCAATAGGGACGTCAGTACTCCAGGTCGCCATAAGATCCTGTCCGAGTCCTGACAAGTCGTCGCCGCAATCGTCGTTTCCGTCTTCAACGTGCTTTTTAATGCGACGAGGCTTGATGCCTGCTTCCTTTTTGGCTTTGAGCCTTTCCTTCTGCTTGATACGCGATTCTGTAGGTAAGACTTGCTCGTTTTGTTCGCCGGTCTGCGTGCCCATTGTCGTGGTTGAGTGGGTACATGCGTCAATCGCCAAAGTCGGGAGGGGGAGAGAACAGTCATCTATGATGACGCGTCGAGGTTTCTGTGGTGATTGAGTCGGCTCGTTTCCGAGCAAGACCGGTTCCTCGGGTTGCCAATACAACCGAGTGCTGATGTTGGCAACCCCTACAGGTAGTAGTGCATGCCAATCATACCCTGTTGGTTGATCGGCGACTGAGATATCCTGAATAACCGCATTGGTATCCAGGTTAATCATTACACGTCGGATAACATCAGACCATTTCGGTCCTCCCTTGTTGGTCGTCACGTAGTGATGGATGTTATGGTCCGTGCGTGTATAGGTGTTCAGATATATGGGCACGTTTCCGTGCGTGGTGGTGCTTCCCAGGATTTTGTCGTTCAGATGACGGATGAGTGTAGTACGTGTCTGAGCTCGCCATTCAGCATGCCGTACCGTATGACCATACCAATCCAACACATGTTGTGGCATCGCCTGTTTGCATGTACATGCCCACAGTTTCGAGCTAATCGGTATTGATGTCGCTACCTGCATATAAGTACCACTCGGTGTACTGTCTTGCATATTGACCCGAATACCGAAATGACACAAACGCATCCGTATCACTGACAACTTAAGATCTTCCAGGGTATCACGTACTGGAGATAACTTCCAAACATATCCTGGGGGACCAAATCTTATGATTTTCATGCGGAGTTTCCTGGCTTGTATCAAAAGGTTCTGGATACGTGACCAATGTGGGGCCACTCTCTTTCCTGGAGTTCGTACATACCAGTCACCCGGGGTACTAATCCATATGAGAGTGTAATCTCCACTGATCACCGCACCCAGGTAATCTGTGCCCACGCTCGTCATAAGCTCATTGTGGGAAATACGATCACAGATATAACCTCGGGTGCGGAGGTCGGCGCAAGCCTCTCTCGTATCTTCAATGACAAAAGCCCTCTTACTAAGGCAGGTTGCCCCGCTGTCCTTGTTACCCCCCGGCTTTTCGGCCAACAGGCAAGACGACGAGGGGGCGACGTCGCCCTGCCATCTTCAAGATAAAGAAGATGTGCCTGCAATGTCTGCCAGCATCTGGGCTTCCCTCAGATGCTGGAGCTCAGCACTGCAGCGCGCCGTGGCCTCAGAGGCGGATTGCTCCGCAAATGCTGTCAGCATGGATGGATTATCCATCAGCTGTTTCAGCACGCCTTTGGACCTCGCGTCGCTGACTGTCTGCAGCTCACGGTTAGTGTACCCCATCACTATCTTCCGGCGGGACCGTACAGCGTCCATGGGTACACTTCCACCATGCTGGGCCAGTGTCCTGGCAACGAAGCAATCGAACGTTTCAAGATCGTCGATGCTGTCGCCTCGCATAGTGGCCTTGGCGAGCGTCTCCATCAACCCCTGAGGCAGGTTTCCCTGCAATTGCTCGCGCTCCTGCGCCGGGGTCGGCTCGCCCGTCAGCACCGTCTGGAATGACGTGCTGCTTGAGCTCGAGGCGGGTTGCCCCGCAGCTCCGAAACGATCACACCTGATCGACAGATGCCCTGACGGCAACTTCGTCGTCGGCATGATCTTGGAGCCCTCGGGGAGCTCCACCTTGACCTGCCCCTTCCCAGGGAATATCAGCTTCTCCTGGCCTCGTTCAAGCACAATGATCGTGCGTTTGCCCTGCATACTATCGAGGCCTAGGATGGCTGGCAGGTCTTTGCCACAGCCTGACACAATGTTCGTCTTGTACGAATCGAGCTGGGTCGACCCCTGGTACTCGCAGGCAATGCTGAATGTGCCTACGGTATCCGCTGGGGCCGACCCTTCTCCCACTCCGTTGATGTTCAAACGAGAGCGGAGCTCGAACGTACAAGTACGGCCGTGTGCCTCAGCAGCCTGGACGAACTTGCGGCTCGTGTTTTCACCCATGATGTTGATCTTCGAGCCTACATCGATGAGGATAGAGTTCCCACCATCGCCCAAGAACGTCTTACTCGGCTGCTTGATGTGCACCGTTTCTGAAGCGTCGGCTGTGCTGTTTGGCGGGTTTCCCCGCAGGTCAATTGCACTCCCTGGCGGATTACCCCGCATGACGCTGGCATACGGCCTGCCTTCGGCCATACGTACCAGGTCGATGTACTGGAAGTACGACACGTGCTGGACATGATCGCCACGCTCCTCCCGCCAGTTGGCATACTCATCACGTATGTTATTATACTGCTCGCGGGTCGTGCGTCTTGTCAGCGTCAGATACGAGTGAAGGGCAATATCCTGCAACCCCTCATTCGTGAGGTGACCCCTGTACTGCAGCCACTCCTCGAACTCCTCTTTCGTCGCTGTGATGTCAACGGCCCTGGCTGCTGTTGCTGCTGTTGCCACTGAGGAATCTGAGAGGTCAAACGACGCACCATCAGTCTCAGGATTGTCGGCGTCCAGCATAAACGTTGTGTGCGCATTATCCATTTGATTCTGGAAATGCCGAACACGCAACTCACGCAACTGATCAGGGTCCAGTGCCATCTCTGCCCCGCCCCCACTCTGGGGAGACATCTGAGGAGCGTTAGGCAGGTTTCCCTGCTGAGGCGCCGTCATCGGGATAAGCTGATCGAAGTATCCCGTCTCCATCGGCGGCCTCACCTCCTCTGGCAGGTTTCCCTGCTGCTGGGGCTGAGCTGTCTGCCTATCTAGCATCCTGGCTGTCATCTCCTCCACCATGCTCCTCAACTCCCGCAGCTCTCTCGCTGCTTGCCCAGGAGTCTGAATAAAGGAGCCGGTCCACGGGAATGATGACGCTATGATGCCAGGTGCTCGGCAGATAGCACATGGTGGCTGCTGAGGATCTCCCTCGCGCTGATTTGCGACATGGCCCACCACATTTGAAATTCCAGCACCCCTCATGGAATAAGTCATTACACCTCAAACGATAAACACTTTCCCTGGGCTGAAGTTCTTCGAGGCATACCGCGCAGGTATCTTCCATCCCAGTGAAAACTTCCACATCTGCTGCTCTGGGATATACCCGCCGCTGCCTCTCCAAGACCGTCTCGGAGGGCATGAAGGCTGCTGGGGGATCCCCTGATGGATCCAGCACCTCCGGCACTCCGGCAGCCACAACTGGAGGGGCTGCTGGCGCGGAGGCTGTAGGCGTCACAGCAGGCGAGTTTCCTCGCAAGGGTGAGCCTCTGTTCCTCACAACCTCAAGCGCGGCTGCGCGCGAATGATCACGCGCGTTCTGCACGGCCTGTCTGCGCCTAAAGCATGCCTGTCGAGTGTGGTATGTCTGCCTGATATAATCAGGCACACCGCTACTGCCAGACGATATCGAATGGGCAGTGGGTTGGATAGCCACATCTGGCGTCGTCGGCGCAGGCATAAAGGCCATGTGCGGATACATGGACTGATCACTACAGCGCACGTTAGTGAGGCTGTGGAACTGATCCGCCATTTCACGAACAAACTTGTTCGGGACTCTAGACCCATCAGGGTACAGTGGCGGATCCATGTGTGCTGGCGGTGGCCTCTGGCCCTGGGCCATGCTCGGGTGAGCATTGAAGGCTGGGATGAAGGCTCGTTGCCGAGCAGGATCCCTTGGATTGGGACCCTCAGGCTCCCAGGACCAGGCCGGCCTCCACCTCTGACCACTTGGGTGAGGCAGATTATGGCTCTGCACCTGCTGCACAGCGGCCGCCACCCTTGCGCGGTAGTCTTCAGGCACACCAGCGACAGAGGTATGACCAGCAAACGGTCGTGAATGGCCTGGGGTGCCGGGCAGGTTTCCCTGCTGACTCGTTGGAGTGCCAGGCGGCATCATGTTCAGGAGAGCTGTACCATGCTCAGCCCTAGCCGCTGCGATCCTCTCCATGAGGGTGCCACTCGTGGCAGGGCGACCAGGAGTCCCGAACGGAGACTGTGCAGGTGGCGTCGCCATTGGGGTCATGCCCCTCGGTGTGTGCATACTTGGCGAGGGGCTACCATGCATCTGCTCGAATCGAGCAGGCTCTCCAAAGATGCGGCCGAACGTCTGCGGGTCTCCCTGCGGCTCAGGCATCTCATTTCTGAGTCCATTTATAGGCAGGTTTCCCTGCATGGCCTGACGATTTCGCGTCGCCATGGCGGACATTGCTCCCTGGCCTGCGGCCCAGGGGTCTTGTTGGTATAACCTGTCCGCCAATTGCTCCACCTGTTCAGGGTTCAGAGCGGCCGCTATCTGGTCCAGGTCCGAGGTGCTGATGGCCTGCCAAGATATGGCGCTGGGCCCTTGGCTTGGGGCGCGGCTTGGAGCCGCGCTCCCGGCCTCACTCTCGGTGATCATGAAGATCTGGTGGACCTCAGGCTGGTTTCCCAGCGTGGCAGGGCTGTAGTGGTCCCCAACCTCCCTGTGGAGGTAGACCATGGGAGGGTCGACGCCTTCTTGGTCGCGGGACCACTGGTATTTGACGCTGGCACTGCCAACGTCAGTCCACCTGCCAGGGTTCGAAAGCACGGCGGGGGGGACACGCGCCCGGCGATCCCCCAGGTACTCTGGATTGCGCCAGTGCTTCCCCGTGGCATGGTCCTCTACATGGGAAATGTAGTAAGGTTCTATGATACCTTTATTTCCCTCGGACAAGAGGACTCCGTCATCAGACCAACCGAACTTTATACCATCTTGCATGGCCTTGTGCCAATCTACGAAGATGATGATGTCAGATTCTGGGTCCCACCCACTGTTCACGACACGACGGCGGACCGTCGGCACGATGTGGATGCGCGACCGGCCTGTCCCCCGTTTCTTCGCGTTGTGTTCGGGTCTACAGGGCAGGCCGTGCCACATAATGCCTTCGAAGGCATTCCACCGCGTGCCGCGCATGGCGATCTCGGGGTACGGGGCCGGTCCCTCGGCAGGTTGGTCGCACAGTACAATATAATTGTACAGAGACCATGGAGCTTTCAATGTCCACGAATGCCCCTGAGAGGCGCGGATGAAGATCTCGGGCTCGCCGGAGTCCCGCACTAACACCTTGAACTGAAGGCGTTGTTTTTCTTCTCCGTCTGGTTCGCGGACATGGACCACTTTCATCATGATGGCCGCCAACTGGTCCACCGATCGACCACATAGGTTCGCGGTGATGACCTTGGCCTCGTCATGTCTGGGATTGTACCCATCATGCCTCGATCGCCCGGTTTTCCATGGATACTTATTTACGAGCTCTACGAGGCTAATCCAGCCATCATGATCATCGAATGTAGCCAGATCCCACACAGGATCATGTGCTCTGTCCGGCGCATGTCTGCACATCCTACTGAGAGCTTTGCTCAGTTGCTTGAAGGTGTGACTGGATCTCGGGATAATGTTATCTTGCCTGCATTTTCGCATGAATTCCTCATCCACCGAGCGTATCGGTGGGAGCTTCCGCAGAGCAAGTCTATCCCTGATCACACTCGGAGTCCCACTGGTGAAGGACGCGTCTCCTGGGTGGTGCAGCTGATCCACGGGCGGGTTTCCCCGCACAGGAGCCTCTGTCGCTGAAGAGGCTGCGGCTCCTGAAGAGGAGGAAGCTGCAGCAGCAGCGCCTGGCGGGTTTCCCCGCGGTGATCCGCGACTGGCGCTACCCCTAATCGTCGGCACCCAGTCACCCCTAGACATAGCACCTTCGTCGGACCTTTTGGAACGGGCCGCCACAGGCGAAGCTGGCGCAGGGGCATACCCTGTGCGCTCGAAAGCCGCCGCCTTCTTGGCAATGGAACTGCTACGACTAGGCGGGCGTCTCCGTTCCCCCACAGGGTCCTGAGGTTGCTGCTTGGGCTCAGATATTTGTGCTGGAGTTGCGCCAATCGGCGATCTCGGAGTTTCAGAGCGAGGCGCCTCCATCTGCACATCTGGCCCGGGATCCTCAGAGCGTGCTTTCGGTCTCACATCCGAAGACGACTTCGGTGCTGGAGTTTCACTCTTAGCCTTCGATTGTAGTGGGAGCGTGGGTTTCTTAGCCCCCTTCATGTAAATCTTTTTGGAGTCCATCAGCATTTGGCGAGTTGCCTCGCGTGCGCGTTCTTCTGCTATCCGCATACGTTCCGCATCCGCCGCAACTCGCTGGGCCTTCTGTTCATCCTTGGTTGCTGGTTCTGGCTGTTGGGACTGGCTGGAGACGCCGGGCGAGTTTCCTCGCATTCCAGGAAGACTAAAGAGCGCGTCTTTTTCTTCCTGGGTCATGGGCACCAGTCCCCTTGGAGCCCGAGGAGGCTTATCCTCTTCGTCTTTCGGCTCCGTGTGGCCCATGATCCCGAGACGACGATTGACTTCTGCGATCTCGTCCTGTGTCATCGGGATCAGTGGCGGATGGACGCCCTCCTTATGAGGGGTTTTGCCCCTGTTCGGGCTCAGACCTTCGTTATTTCCTACGGGGCATCCTGGCCTGTGGTTCTGGAACGGCTCGGAACAAGGTCCGCAAGCTGCTTGAGGCCTATACAACTTGCGAGCCGCGATAACGTTTCGCAGCTGCGCCCGCACTTCTTCAATTTCAGGGCGGCGGATGTTTGTTGCAAGTTGATATCCTCCGCGGATGGCCTTACCCTGAGCGTCCCTATAGGCAGGGTTGCCCTTGCCGAAGGCAGAGTGTTCCCCTTTACGGCGTCTTGGATCAATGTGCGGCAGTAGTTCGCCTCCTCGCCTGAGAGCGTGTTCCTTCGGGCCAGCCTGCCTATACTCACGAGGAAGCCGAGCCTGTGGATGTGGCTCTCCTCTGACGCGCGGATGGGAACGAGACCTCCCAGCATTCTCATCAGAAGAGGCCGCCGAAGCAGCCTGAGTAGAAGCCGGCGGAGGCGCCGGCGGAGGCTCCTGTGCGATCCCAGGTGGATCGGCTAGTAAAGGCGGGTTTCCCTGCTGGCTGGACCCTGGCGCGAATGGCGCTTGTGCCGATGGCGATGGTGCATCGGGCTCGTCGGGGCCAAAGTCCACCTCTACCTCACCGGCGGCCTCCACCATGAGGATTGTGGCTTCATCCTCGCATAGCCCGCAACCATCGCCCTCTTCTTCTTCTGATGTAGAACTGCCAATGATGATGGCCATTGGCGCAGCCGGGACAGGCAGGTTCCCCCGCATAGCCGGCGTCTGCGCGTCGCTCGGCTGTCCCGGAGTAGGCGGCACGGTTGTCGGCTCAGGCTCGTTGCCGAGCACAGGCGGCCCAGCAATGTTGCGCATGGCAGTGGTATTTGGCCATAGTCCCGCCGCCTGGAGACCCCATCCTGGCGGAAGAAGAGCCTGGCCGCGCATGGCGATGGCCCTTTCAAGGGCCTCGCGCCATCTTCCTCTGGAGTACCACACATGTCTCTGCGCGTCCTCAGGATGCACACTGTCAATAAGGGTCAAAGCTGCCAACACTAACTCCGAGTCGTCGCAGGCGTCGGTGTCCTGCAGCATCATGATGCCAGCTTCGATGCTCTCTTGACTCTCGGGATATGCGATGGTCAGTACCTCGTGCATCCGCATGAGGGTTTGCAATAGTGCGCGTGGTCCGTACTCGCCTGGGGCAAGCGAACCAGGGGGTACAAATGGTTCCCCTGGTACGCCTGCAATGAAAGCTTGAACGAACGCTTGAGACTCCATTTCTATGAGTTCATCATTGTTTCGGGGATAGATAGGCCTGTTTCCAGGCGGGAGTTCGGGTGGAGGTTGGAGGTTGCGGTCAACCTCTGAGGGCGAGGCCTCAACAGTGATGTCCTCGTCACTGCTTTCGTAGGCCATGATGTTGCCTGGGTTCCCGAACATCCAGTCGAAGGAAGACAAAGGCTGGTTTCCCAGCGTACCGTGATCCACGGGAGTGAGCTCGTTGTTGCCAACAACGAACCTGCGGACGTACTCGAGGCAGTACGCGTACAATCCATGACCATACGCCTCGAGCTCGTCGACGTTGTCCATGCAAATGCAACTGACCCAAGTGTAAAATATCTGTTCCATGGCCTCAAAATCCTGGAGGCTCAGATATTCGATGAATGGTTCACTTGAGCCAAAATGGACTTCGGTCGATCTGCCCTTTCCATTTCCCTTCGCTGGACAATCTCTCACAATATGGTCGGTACTATCACACTCATGGCACTTTAGAACCTGGCCGTCTCTACCTCGCGGGTTTCCCCGCCTACCTTTGCCTTGTCCTGAGGTCTCTCTACGGCCTTTGCCACGGCCCTTTCCCCCGAAGAATATCTCATCATACTGTTCATCTGAGAGCCTCTGGAGGAATGCCGCGATGCCTCGTCCGTTCAACCTCCGACGACCCCGCTTGCCTTTACCTTTTCCTTTGAAGCTCCTCCGTATCCTCCTCCTAACACGTCGCGCTGGTTTTCGCGTGAACCTCCTCCACCTCCGTTTAGCCTGTTGTAATAACCAAAATAGGTGTTCAGCACGCTGATTGTCAGTTTCCATATTCATAATATCTGACCAATCTAAAGCTTCAACACCGTCGGATGATGCAGTATCAGTGTCGGTGCCGGAGTCGAAATCATCGTCTCCCAAGTAGGTGGACACACCGTCGGTAAGGGGGTTTGATGCACCCCGCAGAGAACGGTGTGGTTGAGGTTATCTGGGAGGAGGGCCGGTTGCCCAGCTTGGTTGTGGTCGATCCCCTGCTAATACCGCAGTAGATTCTCCGGGATCATCGGCCCATATACTTGAGAGCCCGTTTCCAGGCTGGGCTTCAGTGGTTAAGGTAGTGTAGAAATTTCCACTACCAGATCCCCTTCCCCTTCCAAACACAGATCCTATATTGCCAGGAGACCGTTCTGATAGGTGGCCTATCGAACGCATCCTCTCCAGCAACTCATCATACTGTTTTGGGTCCGGGGCATTTGATGATTGAGTGACTGTAAGAGTTGCATGGCTCGCTGGTTGCCGACGCCTGAGGCGCGGAACAGGATCGTGGTTAGTAACTGGAAGTTGGGGAGGTCGAGTCCCACCGACTGTGCCTCAAGTCGGGCCATTTCGAATCGGGTTAAAGTGACATCGATTCGTTCTCCGTGAGGCACATGGAAGTCGATGAGCTGTGTGCCGGAAGTGAGCTGGCGCTCATCTTCCAGGCGCTCGAACTTCATGCTTAGGAGGAACATGATGTAGGTCACTGGGTCTGTGTGGACCCCATCGATGTCAGCACCGTAGTTTATAATGTCAGGTGGTACCCTCATGGCGAGTGTCCTCGCTAAGCCACCTAGGCCGCGTTGTATGGCGGCCGCTTGGGCCTGTGGCGTCATACGTCCGCTAGTGACGTTGAGCCATGCGTTGACCTCATAAACGTACTCACGGAAAGGCACGTTGCCTTGAGGGTCCCAGTATGGGCCATGTGTTTGCCCATCGGTGCTGTTTTCTCCGCGGCGCATGTGTCCGATTGCTGCCCCCAGCGCGAACCATATGATAGCGAAGATAACCAGCCCAAGGCTGTGTAGATAGGGGTGGTTATTAGGCGCGTTGCCGCGCTGGGGTAGCGCCTTGTTGAGTCTTCGAGGCGCTCTATCTGGCGGATCTCTCCGCCCATGCTTCAAGTACTGCGCTTTTGGCTCGTTGCCGAGCGGTTGGTAGTAGCGCAATGATGAAGCATATATGGTACCAATGTTGTTGTCTAGACGTCGTACCTCTCGTGTTGCTTCTTGCTCTTGGATAGATCCTCGTAAACGTACTGGGAGTGGTAGCGCAGGGTGGTAGGTGGTCACGAGGATCGTGCCGAAGAGTATGAGGATGAGAAGAGCAAGAGCTGACCACACGAGAGTGCGGCCAGCTCCGCTACCAAGTCGAAAGTGAGCCTGGTAGGTCAAATAGCATCCGTCTCCATGGGAGGCGGATGAGCTCACATTGCATCCAATTCCATGTCGAAGGAATACGATATGGGGAGTGGATGGGTAAGATAGGATAAGATCGATGTATCGGTCTTTCCAGCACATAGCGAACACTAAGGTAAGTGTCCGGGCAAATAGGGCGCGCGTGCCTTGAGCCAAAGGCAACGGCGCGCGAGCTATACTCCCGATACTATAACATCTCCCAAAGAGCTACCCTTAAAGTCGATCCGCCACCGCGCTGGCACAATGCGAAGAGCTGTCTGGTACGGTTTTTGTAAATGTGCCTGCTTTCACCCCCTTCCCGAGGCTACGCGGGCCTTGCGCATCCCTGACGCCTCCCTGGCGATATCCATCGCCTCCAGGATTCCCAAGATGACTTCTGGGACCGTCCAGGGGGGCTACTGTATTTGCTTCCAACGCGTTTCGGCTCCAAATGGCGTCTGGAGTGCCCAAGAACCGAGAGGCTCAAATATAGCCCCAGAATGACCCAAGACCGCTCAAGACCGCCCGAGAGGACCCCCAAGAAGGCCCTCCGTGAGCGACAGCCCCAAGAGGCTCCCAAGACGCTCAAAGAGAACCTGGAGGGACCTCCAAGGCCAGAAACAAACTGCCACGGCAGACGAGTGCAAAAAAGCAACACGGTAGACCAGCGAGAACGAGCTCTGGGTCCTAGATTTGGGGGGGGAAGAAGCGGCGCACGGAGCACTGCGCTGGCACGGTGGCGCAGCTTGCCGGAAGGACCAGGATCCTGTAAATTTTGACCTTGGGGGGGTCTGGATCGGGAGGGGCGTCTTTCCCAAACCAAACGGGTCTGCCCAAACCAAACTTGGGCTTGGGTGACGTAGGCTTTGGTTTGGGAAGACCGGTGTGGTTTGGGAAGACCCGGTTCGTTTGGGAAGACCCGGATGTTGGTTTGGGAAGACCCGGTTGGTTTGGAAAGACCCGGTTGGTTTGGGAAGACCCAGTTGGTTTGGGAAGACTCGGGCGCGTGGTTTGGGAAAACCTGGTTGGTTTGGGAAGACCCGGTTCGTTTGGGAAGACCCGGGGAGCTGGTTCGGGAAGACCCGGTTTGTGTGGGGCGACCCGGAGGTTGGTTTGGGAAGACCCGGTTGGTTTGGGAAAACCCGGGTTTGGTTTGGGAAGACCCGTTTGGTTTGGGAAGACCCGGTCGGTTCGGGAAGACCCGGAGGTTGGTTTGGGAAGACCTGGTTGGTTTGGGAAGACCCGTTTGGTTTGGGAAGACCCGGGGAGTTGGTTTGGGACGACCCGGAGGTTGGTTCGGGAAGACCCAAATGTTGGTTTGGGAAGACCCGGTTGGTTTGGGAAGACCCGGGTTTGGTTTGGGAAGACCTGGGGAGTTGGTGTGGGAAGGCCCGGTTGGTTTGGGAAGACCCGGACGTTGTGGTTTGGGAAGACCCGGTTTGTTAGGGAAGGCCTGTGTGAGGTTTGGGAAGGCCCAGGGCTGTGGTTTGGGAAGACGCGGTTGGTTTGGGAAGACTTGGCCATTCGGTTTGGGAAGACCCTGTTGGTTTGGGAAAACCCGAGTTTGGTTTGGGAAGACCCGTGCCTCGTGGTTCGGGAAGGCCCAGTCGGTTTGGGAAGGCCCGCTTTGTTTGGGAAGACCCGGCCGTTGTGGTTTGGGAATGCCCGTTTGGTTGGGATGACCTGGTTGGGTAGGAAAGACCCGGGGTCGTGGTTCGAAATGACCTGGGTGTGTGGGAATACGTCGGCACTTGGTTCGGGCAGACCCGCTGGGGCAGGGAAAAGGAGGGGTAGGAGGAGGAGGAGGAGGAGGAGGAGGAGGAGAAGGAGGAAATGCAGGAGGATGGAGAGGATGACGAGGAAGAGGAAGGAGGATGGAGAGGAGGAGGAGGAGGAGGACGAGGAGGATGGAGAGGAGGAGGAGGAGGAGGACGAGAAGGAGAAGGAGGACGAGGAAAAGGAGGAGGAGGAGGAAGAGGAAGAAGGAGGAGAGGAGAAGGGGGAGGAGGACGAGGAGGAGGCCTCTACGCCGACCCCGTCTAGGAGCCCTGGAGCCCTGGAGCCTGGACCTCGGGAAGCGGCGGATGGGGATGCATTGCAGTCGGTCCCGCCAGGGGCCAGGACATGTCCACAGTCGCCCCTCCCCCTGTGGGTATGGGAAGCGCGGTCTGGAACGGAACGCTTGCCTGGCGAGCGACTCTGAACATGACGGGTTTGACTATGATTGAGTGCGAGTGTGTGTCTGTCTGCGCAGGATGAGTTTGCGCAAGAGTGAGTCTGAGTGTGAGCGGGTCTGAGCGTGAGTCCATCCGCGAGTCGGTCTGAGTACGAGCGGGTCCAGTGTGAGGGTGAATGAGTCTGCGTGTGGATGGGTGAGCAGCAGGGACCCCAAGGAGGAGCGGGGCGGGGCGGGGCGGGGCGGGCGGGCGGACCCTAACAGGCGGGTCGGGTCGGGTCGGGCGGGCGGGCCCTAACGGGCGGGTCGGGTCGGGCGGGCGGGACATTCAAGTATGGTGCATGATCGAGCCCACGCGCGAGAACCCTAACGGGCGGGTCGGGTCGGGTCAGGCGGGTGGACCCTGACGGGCGGGTCGGGTCGGGTCTGGCGGGCGGGCCCTAACGGGCGGGGTCGGGTCGGGCGGGCGGGACATTAAAGTGCGGTGCGTCGAGCCCAACGCGAGACCCTAACGGCGGGTCGGGTCGGGCTCGGGCGGGCGGAACCTAACGGGCGGGTCGGGTCGGGTCGGGCGGGCGGGTCCTAACGGGCGGGTCGGGTCGGGCGGGCGGGGCATAAAAGTATGGTGCATGATCGAGCCCACACGCGGGAACCCTAACGGGCGGGTCGGGCAGGGCCGGGTCGGGCGGGCGGGCCCTGATGGGCGGGTCGGGTCGGGTCGGGCGGGCGGGTCCTAACGGGCGGTCGGGTCGGGCGGGCGGGAGTTAAAGTGCGGTGCGTGATCGAGCCCACACGCGAGAACCCTAACGGGCGGGTCGGGTCGGA
>CAUYUJ010003781.1:0-122500 GCA_963575745.1 Prorocentrum cordatum | reverse complement strand
GTTCGAGATCCTGACCAGAATGCGCCCTTCTTCCAGGGCCCAGACCTCGGCGGCGCACACAAGCGGATGGGGCGAAGGTGATAGTCTCCTTTAGAAGATATGGAGCTTCAGATCGAGAGGGAGAGAGGGGGGAGAAAGAGAAAGAGAAAGAGAGGGCCCGTGGGAGAACAGTGGTGAGTGACATCTACCAGGGCAGGCTGGCCCCACCAAGTGAGCAAAGGCCTAAAAGTGAACGGCAGAGAACGTTGGCACCAGCGGGGGCGGGCGGGCGCTGCGGGAGCTGGGGGCTGTCGGCGTGCGGGCCCGAGCTCTGAAGGCAACTCCGCCGAAAGCCGTCTGGCAGCGAAGGCTGTGGAGCACGGGCGTCACGTTTGCGACGGATGTTGTGGAGCAGCGGGTCTTGCGGTGTTGTGGAGAGCGAGCGTTACGTGGGAGACGACGAGTTCGCAGTGCTGGGTGTTGTGTTGGAGAGGCGGGCGGCGGGCAGAACCGGCGGGCGGCGGGGGGCGGCAGCGGTCGGCGGGCGGGTTCGTTTTGATTGTGTTTTTAAAAGGGTGGAGCAGTGGATGTTGCGTTGGACATGGATGTTGTAGAGTGATGGGTGCTGTGTTGAAGACAGGTGTTGCGGGGTGGTGGGTGTTGAGTTGGAGACGGCCACGGCGGCGGACTTGCAGATCAGGCGGCGGAGTATGATTCCACCGCCCACCAGAATCCCAGCTTTTTCTGCGGATGGCGGAAATGGCTGCACGCGCACAGGGCGACCATCGCTTTGAAGTTGGGCCGAAACATCGATTCGAGCGCGTCTGCCTCAAAGACGAATCTGGAAAACATACGGGTCGCATATACGTTCATGTGCGAAACAAGCACATGTGCACGGATAGGGCTGCGTGCGCACAGCACAAAAGCGGGTGGCATGTTGCGCGTGGAGATCTGATATATGCATATGTATATATACACACATAAGACAGCATGTGGCTCAAGGTTGGCTCAAGGCGCAAGCCACTCTGGAAGGCGACCCGCTCCCTCTCTTTCCCGCTCTGTTGTGTCGCTCCTAGCCCGCATCTCATCTGGCATTGTCGCCTGCGCCGCTGGCGCTGCCCCGAGTGGGGCGAGAGCCCCGGACGCCGCCAGAGCTGCCCGAGCCTGACCGAGGCCCCCAGCAGCACGGCGCCGAGGCGTGGTTGGCGCAGCCGCCTCTCCCGGGGCGGGCGCCGTGGACGCCCGTTGGTGCGAGTCCGTAGCCTGATATGGGGGGGGCTTTGCACAGCAGGGCCGATGCACGCGTGACGGCGTGCGGTCGTAGAACAAGTTCGATACGCATCCTATTTCGGTTCTTGCGTTGCGGCACGCGGCACGCTCGCTCATCTTTCAGGCCACGGTTCAGCGCATGACCTTGCTACATATCGCAGGTCGGCTCGCATGGTGTTCCCGGTTTGATTGGCGACCTTTTGATTCCCCCAGCGGTCGAGGCCGAGTCTGGTGAACAGCTCTGTGGTCGCATTCCCTTCTCCTCTTCGCATGTCTGTGTATATACACACACAGCAGGCCTCGTGGTTGAGGGGAGCTCTTGAGGGCTTTGGGAGCGTTCAGAGGGATGCTGGAGGCCCCTCGGGAGATTCTAGTAGCTTGTTGGGGGCCTCGTGAGGGCATTAGGGGGGCGTCTACCTAGGCAGTTTGAGGAGCGGCATTTGTGTGCGAGGGCGCCCAGGGTCCAGTGGATCTCCTATTTGGGACCCCTCGTTGGGCCTTCTTGGGAGTGTCATGGGCCGTACTGGAGGCATCTTGAGTTATCTTGGAGCCTTCATGGACCGCACTGGGAAGCCTCGTAACCCGTCTTGGGATGTCAAGAGCCCGAATGGCCAGGACGCACATTCATTGGAAAACTAAAAGGATACTAGATCTGCGTGCATCTGGAGGAGCTCTTTGGGGCGCTGTTGGGTCGCATACGGGTCCTTTCCAGCCGTCTTGAGGACATGGATGGCCTTCTGTGTTCTCAGAGAGTTCGTGGCCGATCGTGGAGGCCTCCTGTGCGCTCTTGTGGTCCGCTTGGAATAGGGGGCGGCGGGAGGGGGGGGGAAGCGTGCGAAAACTGGCACACGCTCGGGAACTGTTGGTTAGCGTGTCCCTCCACCGGTTCTGGCCCACCACGGACCTCGCGTCAGCGCCGAGACGCTATCCGCCCCGTGGAGCGGATCGACAGGCCATCACCTCGCAGGGCACAGCGCACCGCAGGGGCCGCCGCCGCGACACGGCATAAGCAAGAGCTGCCGACCGTAGCCTTGGAGCCTCCCGGATGCTCTTGGAAAGTTCGTGGGCGATCGTGGAGGCCTACAGTCGGGGCCCTGAAGAAGGAACCCTTTTCGTTGGGGAGGGGCTCCGCGTTCCTTAAGTGTTTCGCAGCTTGCCTCAGGTGCTTCTTAGATTAACTTATGGAAAAAAAGGGGCCTCGTTCCTTATGTAGGGTTCCTTAGGTCAACGCCCCGACTGTACGGTGCGCGTATGTGGCCCTCTTGGAAGGGGGCAGGGGGAGAGCAAGAGCGTGGGAAGACCTCGACGAACCCTCGAATCCCGGTGCTCTGGGCTTGCCCGGGGCGCCCACGTGCAGCCCCCCGAGAAGCCTCGAACTTCGAGCCTCGACGAGCCGCGATCGCGAATGAACCTCGACTTCGAACCTCGACGAACCTCGACGAACCTCGACTTCGAACTTCGAACTTCGAACTTCGAGAGTTCGTGGCCGAATCGCGATGCTCTGGGCCTGGGCCCCCGCAGGAGGGCGCGCAGGGGGCGCCGGGGCCGCCGCCGGACAGCCACTTCGAGGTCCACTACGTGGGCGAGCTGGAGTTCGGGGCCCGCTTCCCGGGGGCGGCGAGCGACGACGGCGCGCGCCGTCCTCGTCATCGTCCTCGTCCTCGTCCTTCTTGTGTTCGTCCTCGTTCCTCCTCCTCCTCCTCCTCCTCCTCCTCCTCCTCCTCCTCCTCCTCCTCCTTCCTTCTCCCCCTCCTCCTCCTCCTCCTCCTCCTCCTCCTCATTCCCTCCTGCACTCGAACAGACGGTCCTCCTGCTTTGCTTGCTTCTCACCCAGCCTGTCCGCTGCCATGTTTGCTCTGGGGCATGAAAGGTGGCCACGCTTCCGTGCCCGTCTTGGATGCGCCTTCAGGCATATTCCTGCCGCCTTATACATTATACATTCACCTTCTACATCCTCATGTCTAGTCCTGCTCCTACTCCTGATCCTTCCAATCCCATCCTTCGCTCCAGCCGCCATCCGTCACTCCTCCCTCGTCAACCTGCCTCCTTCTCGATCTCTGCCAGTTCTCCTTTTAGATTGCTCCTCGTCTGAGCACCAGACGTGTGGGGCAGTGCGGGCCGGGCGTTTCGCCTGAGACGTCCTCCACTCATGACTCGTGGCCCCACATCTGGAAATTATCCTAGCAGTTTCACGGATGAGGTGGGGGGGGTTTTTCAAAATACGGTTCTCGCCGCAGCGCCGCACGCATTCGCTTTGAAAGTG
This sequence comes from Prorocentrum cordatum, assembly GCA_963575745.1. Taxonomy (NCBI): domain Eukaryota; class Dinophyceae; order Prorocentrales; family Prorocentraceae; genus Prorocentrum; species Prorocentrum cordatum. Next base: position 118,989 of record CAUYUJ010003781.1, on the reverse strand, counting down.
TCCAACTGTTTCATCGGCGGAGGGTGGTTTTCAAAGTGGGGCTCTCGCCATAGCGCCGCGCACATTCGTCTCGGAACCTTTCGACTGATATTTCTCGTTTTAGCGCCACGCATATTCGTCCTCAGCGTGTCAAACAGATACACGGGTGGCGGGCGGGTATGATTCTAAATGCGGTTATCGTTTCAGTGCCGCGATCATTCGTTTTGAAAGTGCTTAGAATGAAACCTACACGGGCGGAGGGCCTCGTTTTCAACATGTGGTTCTCGCCCTTGCGCCTCGCACATTCGTCTTCAAGGCTCCTCACCACTACACGGATGCAGGAGGTCATTTTCATAATCACGTTCTCGTATCAGTTCCGAGATCAGCCTTGCACAGGCCGAGGGCAGTTACTTTTGAATTACAAGTTCCGATGAGGATTGGTATAACCTCTTCTGGTCGGAAGTTGAAAATTTCGCAACCGTTGCACGGATGGAGGGTTTTTTTCTCCAAGCGGGCTTCCTTGTTGGAGACGCAGTGACGCTTGATCAACATACGTGTTCGTGCTTGAGGAAACATGCACGGATTGAGGGCGTCGGTTGTTCAAGGCGGAGTTCTCGTTGGACACGCCTTTGGATTTCATGATCGGACTCCGTAGTCGTCCGCGTTGCTAGAAGCATGCTCCGTAGCCGCCCGTATAGCTAGGACCATGGGATGTCTTGTTTCAAGCGGGCACTCCCCACAATGATAGAGAATTCTGAAACGGGCTAATGGGGAGGGGACTTGGGACGGGAGGGCGCATTGCAGCGCGTCTTCGGTGTATCCCGATTGGTTGTGGTTCTTCCCCCCGACGGCACCGAAACACGAAAACCGCACCGAGGCACGAAATTAAAGCGGGGAGCGGAAGATAAAAAGGAAAAGGACAATGAATGGCATTGCGAGAGTTGGTTAGGTACTGCGCGCCTCCCATTATTACGAGAGTTGGCAAGGTGCCGCGTACACCCTGGTGATATGTACCGCCCTCTTCGTTTCCCCCCCCCTCTTCGCCAAAGTTTTCCGTGCCACTCGCTTTCATCGTAATGCACGGGTTGGTCAGGTGTTGTGAACACCGCGCCGCTTCCCCCATCATGGAACAACAGCAAGTACAAGGTGAAACCTCAGTTGGCACCGCAGCGAATGGCGGCGCACCCGCGGCATTATAAACATTTGCCGCTGGTCTTTTAAGGTTCCCGGATTTGCCCCTCCTCCCTCTGCTCGCCCCACATCCCTCATGAAACCCACACAAAGGCGCGAGGCCGCAGGCGGACGCGCCACGTGGCCAGCAGGCAGCGGGAAGGAGGAGCATGGAGGACAAATGCGTGCTGCCCCATGCTCGATACGACCCCCTCTCTGGAATCGTCCTTGGAGCCGCAGATCAAAAAGTATCCCCACCAGCCCAACCATAATTGATTGCCAGTTTTCTTGAGGCCTCTTGGAGGCTATCTTGAGCCATGCTCGGCTAGAGGCTGTCGGAGGCTATCTTGAGCCATGCTCGGCTATCTTGGGCCATCTTGAGGCTGCCTTGAGGCCTCTTGGAGGGCTGTCGGAGGCTATCTTGAGCCATGCTTGGCTATCTTAGGCAATTTTGAAGGCCATCTTGGGCTATCTGGTGCTCTCTTGGAGCCATCTTGGGCCAAAAAGGGCGGGGTGGAGGGTCTCTGGGAGAGGCTGGGAGGCCTCTTGGGGCAATTTTGGGCCCCATGGCTCAAAAAGAGGGGGCGCCTCAACTCGGATCCCCCCCTCGGAGGCTCTCAAACGGCGTCTTGGGGCCGTCTTGGAGCGCTCTTGGGCGCCTCTTGGGCGATCTTGGGGCCGTCTTCGGCCTTCTTGGGCCCCTCTTGGGGCCCTTCTGGGCCATCATGGTGCCATCTTGAGGCTTCCAAAGCCCATCGGAAGCGAAAAGGCGAGAATGCCAAAAACATTGATTTTCCAAAGGCTTTTGAAGGGTTTTGGCATCTCGGAGGGCGCCGTGGAGGGCTCGAAGGGCACTTGGATCCGTCTTGGGGCTGTCTTGGGGCCTCTTGGGGGTATGTCGGAGGCGATCTGGACCCATCTTGAAGTAACATGGGCCATCTTGGAAGCTATTTTGCGACTTTGAACGCCTCTTGCAGCAATCTTGGGCCATCTTGGACGCTCTAGCGCCTCGCGGCGCGCCCCATCCAGGCCCAGGGGAGGGGGGAGGGGGAGGGGTTTCAGTGGAAGAGAGAAGAAAAAAACGCGTTATACCACCTAAGCCCAGAGGGCTGGTGGGATTTGAGAGTTGAGGGAGGAATAGAAGGGGGGTGAGGTCCTCCCTGAGAGCAGCGCCAATGTGTAAAGAAGGCGCCCCAGCCGCTTCTGGCAGCCAAGCCTTGGCAGCTCGGAACAGATGCGTTGCAAAAAAGCACGCAGTTCCGAACGATATCGCTCGGATTGCGTTGCTTGGGGGTTTTCGGCAAAGCTGCCGCTTGCAGTCGCGTGCCGGCTTCTGCTCGAACCGTGTCGGACAGCAGCGCCCCGCGCACGGGAGGCTAGACAGAGCTCGGCGGAACGCGAGCTGGCCGACCACTAAAAATTGGGTGGGTTCGACCGCGATCGCCGCGAACTCGAACTGCCAAGTTGCCGCTAGTGTCCTGTCTGCCCAGAGCGCGCAGGTGAACAGTCTCTGGCAAGAACGAGCTAAAGGGGGACAGGGGGTCAGAAGGGGGCGCGGAGTGGGCAAAGGTGCCCGCCGCTCCAAACATGGAACACGCGTACATGAAAGCGAGATTCGATGTGTACCGCGCGTTGCCCAGCTCAAGTTGTTTCCACTCAGACCTGGAGTTCGTGGGGGCGCCCCACAGGCTCAGGTGACTGATGGATCTAACAGGCCGAGGGCCTCTTCGCCTTTCGAAAAAAGAAACAACAACAACAACAACAATTACTAGCACGTGGGGACACTCCGTTCTCACCAGTGCCAGGGTTTTCATAGGAGGCGGGCAATACCCCCACTTTGTGGGGGGGCCGGTTCAAGCTCTACCAAATTTCCAAACGACTCTTCGCCACCACCCACACCCAGCTTCCCGCCCTATGACGTTCGGACACTTCACTTCGTGGCATGCGGACGACCGTGGCTACTATTCAGGGCCCCGCGGCCGACGACGACGGCGTGCGCGCGCGAAGAAAAAACGAATGTGTCCCATATGGTATTATTTGACAGGGATGATGGCCCTGGCATGCGCGCAACCGTTGTTGCAGAAGTTCGAAGCACGTGGAAAAGTTGCTCGCAAGAGCCCGTTTGACAGAAATGTTGAAAAAGTACTGGGTTTCCTAAGAAATCCGCAAGAGCGCGCGGGATGAATTTTTGAAACTTTTTGTTTGAAAAACCATTGGGTTTTTTTTTTTATGTTAAAATCGCTACGAAAACTAAGGTTTTGGAAGGATTTCATCTTGCGCGCGCGAGTGTGCACTTCGTGTCATTTTTTGCAAAGGATTCTTGAAGTTTGGTTATGTTAGAACAAGACATGTCATTTTATATTGTTTTTTGACAGGGAAAGCGGGCGTCAACAAAACAACCGGATCCGGACTCCCCCGTTTTGCCTGAGACTTCCTCACGAAAATGATGAAAATGTGGCTGCGGCCTAGGCGCGGCGAGGGGGGCGTGCACCAGGGGGCCCAACAATAATTATTCTTTAGAAGTAATAATATTCAACAACAACAACAACAACAACAACAACAACAACAACAACAACAACAACAACAACAACAACAACAGCAACAACAACAACAACAACAGCAGCAGCAGCAGCAGCAGCAACAAAAACACCACTATCAACAACGACAACAACGACAACGACAACGACAACAATAACGACAACAACAACAGCAGCAACAACAATAACAACAACAATAGCAACAACAACGACATTAGTTTGTGTCCGCCTGTTCCTCCTCCCCCTCCTCCTCCTTCTCCTCCTCCTCCTCCTCTTTCTCCTGCTCCTCTTCCTCCTCTTCCTTCTCCTCTTTCTCTTCACCCTAGTAACCTCGACCTCTAGGTGCCTTACTTGTGCGCTACACAGCACGCGCGCGTGAATACCCTAGCCTTGCTTGGCCCGGAAGAGGACCAAAAGTCCGAAACGCGAGGCCATCGAACAAGTGGTTGGTAGTGGGAACAGCCCAAATCCTTTTTCCCCCTTCCTCTCCTGCATCAGTGCTCTCTGCCTCTCCTCGTCCCCCAAGGTTCGCACGCTCGTTCCTCACTGGTGTTGGCTGACAACGCCCGTCGGAGCGGCAACGTGTCACTGTTTCCCCGCCCTCTGCGGGCGTCGCCACCCTCAACGAGCGACCACGCCCTCGCGGTCTGCATGCCGAGGCGCGATCGTACAGATGCGCTCTGCGCGGGGCATCCACGAAATCCCGCCCTGTATCCTCGGGGTCGCGGTCGCGGAGTCCAGACCAGCCAGCAAACGAGGCGGTCACAAGGCGGCCTCGGGCGGGCCAAGGGCGAAAACCCGAAAAAGCCAGCCAGCACAAGTGGCGGCCACGATGCGGCCATCGGGGAGCATTGGACGGATCTTTTCTAGACAACCCATCCACGCATTTTGAAAATAAACGAGGTTATCTGGTGTGCGATCATGGCCTCCCCGGGGTCCTGATTCGGCACCGGTCGCAGGTTTATTTCCCCATCCTGCACCTCCTCTTCTCTTTCTTGTCCTTCTAAACAAATTCTTCCCTGTCGCACCCCGAGAGGTGTCGGTAGGGCGGCAGGGCGTTTCGCCAGAGATTTCCTCCCCGCTGCCGATCTTGAAGCTTACAAGTTGCAACAGCTTCACGGATGGAGGGCGAGTCCTTTTCAAAATGTGGTTCTCGCTTTAGCGCCGTGTTCAGTCGTGTTCAAGTTTTGCAAAAGCTTCACCGATGGTGATTTTTTAATGAATTGAAAAATACGGTGCCCACCTCAGTGCCGCGCACAGTCGTTTTGAAATGTTGCAAGGGCTTCACGGACGGAGGGTGGTGATGCTTCCAAATGTGGTTCTCGCCTTAGCGCCGCGCACAGTCGTGTTAACAGTTTGCAAGAGCTTTACCGATGGAGGACGCTTCTTTTTCAAAGTGTGGTTTTCCTATCACAGGCGCTCACACTCTTCGAGAGATTCTACAACAGTTTCAAGGATTCTTTCGGTTGCCGTCCGAGGAAGGGTAGTTTGGCACGATGTAGGACTGTCAGGGCGCAACAGTCACGTTGATTCCCTGTGTTGAAGTCCCAGGCGTGGTGTTCTCACGATTCAGGACCGTCAGGGCGCAAGAGTAATCTTAATCCGCAGCGCTGACATCCTAGGAGTGATGTTTTTTGTGTTAGGGAGCTGTTGCGGATTTTCAAACGGTTACCTTCCAACGGGGCATTTTTACAGTGAAAGTAGACCCTTGTAGGAACCTGTGACGAGGAAATTGGAAGGAGGGTTTTTCTGTTTTGCAGCATGATTGATGAGCCTTGGATTTGCACTGGTCCTCCTTCTCTTCCTCCTCCCCCTCCTCCTCCTCCTCCTCCTCCTTCTGTCGTTTTCGATTCCTCTTTCCCTTCCTCCCTCCGCATCGTTTTAATTAGTGTATGATTTCGCTAGCCGCATGAGCCCCAGGGAATGCATACGAACACCCATGGTACACTGTGCAATATGTTGTGCTGCGAGTCGTTGCAGGCGCTCGACCATGATAAGGTGGTCCGTGCGGCGTGCACGCCACCGAGTTTTCCACGTTTCTATGTACATTGTTTGCCGCGCAGCGATACGATCCGGTATTTGCGGCGACCTGTCTCCTGCGACTCTCTCTCCCTCTCTCTCTTTTAATATCCACCTCCTCCACACCCTCGTGTAGTAGTTACTACTGGCCAGGCGCCCCTCCGCTATACGCTACGGGGCCGAGTCGCTGTCGTGATACGCGGTGCTCCTTGAAATAAGCTGAATATATAGCGTGGGATCTTGTTAAGTATCTCGGCGTCGTTGAGCCCAGTATGGAGCATACGATTGCACTATGGAGTATGAGAGCGCAGCGCGGAGTATTTGATCGCAAGTGTGGGACCGCACAAAAATCCATAAACAACTACTCTGTGCGAGTGCCCCACGCTCCGCGCGTATTGTCCACTGTTGCTCTCAACGTTGCTGCTCTATGCCAGTATCCCGCGCTGTCACCGCACAAGCCTGCTCAAGACACAGTGCAGTTACAGGCACTGGGGCACAGTGCAATTTCAGCGCACCCTCGTTCGCAATTGTTGTCCAAGCTCCGCGGTGCTGTTTTGTTCAGCTTCATTCGAGGTGGATTTTCGAGGTTCGTCTATTTTTCTTTGAGAGGTGGTCGATTTGCGGGTTTCACATGTTTGATTGAATCTTGCGGTGAGGGAGGTTGTCGTCCTGTTTTCTTCGAGTGAGCTTGTTCTTCGATGGGTGTTTTATTCAAGTGGGGAGTCTTGACATACTGTGCTTTGATTTCGCATCCTTGGCAAAATCCGAACGATGCCACCACGTTTATTTGTGCTGGCAGGTAACTCAGTACATGTCTGCGCCCCGCCACACGACTGCAACTGGCAGGGGCAAGGGTAGGATCTGTTAAGTGGAGGGGAATGGAAACTGGGAGGGGGGTATGCCCAGAAAGTCTCGCTTGAGCGTGAGTTCTTGTGGCTCCCCGATCTAGCTAGAAATAGTCACGTTCACTGAGTTGCTCACTGGATTCGCACTGAACACGAGAGCCTCGATGATCGCGAATCTCCAGGCGAGACACCAGCAAGGAGAATGAGGATGAGAAGGAGGGGCGTCCTGCTCTTTCTCGTCTCCAACCTCCTCCCCTCTCTCGTTCCTTCCCCCTGAACTGCCAGCAGGCCTCTTCGTGGACTACGCCGCGCACGTGGGGTCGGAGTGGCACCCGGCGCAGGAGGGCGGCTATGCGGGGCAGACGCAGACGGCGTACCCAGACGTGGATGGCAACTACGTGTTCAACCACCCCATAGGATTTCCGGTTTGGGTTTTCGGATGTTGGCTTGGGCGCGAATTCATGCGGGGACGATACATGGAGGGCAGGCCCTCGACGGCTTCCTTTGGGGCCCGAAAGGGCCCTTTCAGGGGTCCTGAAGAGCCCCTTTTCTGCAGCCCTCGCTGCCCCCCCCCCGCCTATCGCCCCCCACCCATCGCCGCCCGATTGGGCTGTTGGTGGTTTCGAAGGCGCTGCTCGTGGTCTAGAGTCTAGCTCGGAGAACTCGGCGGGATGGTTTCGGGAAGGATCCAGGGACCGATGTTGCGCGAATTGTTGCTGTCGCTTTCCTCCCCACATGTCCTGTCGTCTCGAAAAATACTGCTTGGTCCTTTCCCAAAGCACTGTTCGGATAACGGTTTGTTGCGTAGATGCTGAAGTGATGGCGTACGCTTTCGGGCATCCCCCGCCTTTTCGCCACCTCGCGCGATGGCTGACGCTTCCGGGTCTTCCCCAGTGCCCCCCCGTCGCCGCCTCGTCGCCGCCTCGTGCGCTGGATGGCGCTCCCAGGTTTTCCCCCCGGTGGCTGCCCATCGCCGCATCGTCGCCGCCTCGTGCGTTGGCTGGCGCTTCCGGCTTTTTGCCCCGTGGCCGCCCGCCGTTGTCTTGTCGCCGCCTCGTGCACTTGATGGCGCTTCCAGGTGTTACTCTGGTGGCGGCCCGTCGCGCCGCCTCGTCGCAGCCCAGTGCGTTGGCTGGTCCTTCTGGGGGGGGGTTCGCCCAGCGGCTGCCCGTCGCCGCCTCGTCGCCGCCTTGTACGTTGGTGGGCTCTTCTGGGGTTTCGCCCCGTGGCCGCCATCGCCGCCTCGTCGCCGTCTTGCGCCGTGGTTGGCGCTTCCGGATGTTCGCCCTGTGGCTGCCCACCCCCGTCTCATGTCTATGGCACCGCATGGTTGGCACGTCGTCGAGTTCACCGCAGATCATGCACCCCATTCGTTCCGCCGCGCAGGTTGTCTTCACGTAAGTTCCACCCGCATGCCGAGGCAGGACTTTTGCCACTTCCGCTCATTGGATTTCCAATGTGGTTTCTCATGTTCCATCTAAGGAGCGAACTCACGCAATCCCAGCCAGTCCCCCAAATCGCCCCCCGCCAGTGATTTTTGTTTGGAACCATTCGGAGGCCCCGTTTTAACTTGACACGTCGGCAACTGGAAGAAGAACAAGCATTTTAATGTTTCAATGGTGTTGACGTTGATCGAAAGGGGATCTCTTGGCAACTATTATGGGGTTCCTAAGGTCGCCTGTTAGCTCTTCCTTGGGACGCTCTTGGGGCGCTCGTGGGGCCGGTTTGAAGCTGCACTGGGCCCTTAGCCCCGCAAAATTGTCGGAAGCGACCAAGCGAGAACGTACCAATAATTTGTGTCCTTTTGGCGTTGGAGGATGTTGGCCTCTCGGGGGTATTTTTCGGGGGGTCCGTGGCCATTCGGAAGCGCTTTGGGAGGGCACTGGGGCTTCTTAGGGCATGTTGGAAGGCCCCATTGACCCATTTTCGAATATTGGATGTTATTTTGGAGGCCGTATTGCACTCTCTTGAGCCATCTTGGGCCATCTACTTCTGAAGGGGTGAAGTCCTCCCCGATTTGGAAAACTGGGATTGGAAGAGGAAACGATCTAAACCTCTCGCGCCCTAAAGGGCGGGTGGGGTTTTGGGCAGCTTTCCGTTCATGTGGGGCGCGGCCGCAGGGATTTTGAGCGACACCGTCACGCGGGCCCCAAGAAGTTCAATGAGGCCATGGCCCCAACTACGGCAACCGCGGGAACCCACCTAAATAGAAGTGGTACCTGCCTGAATCGCAATGCCAGCTACAAGAAGACCAACGAACTTAACAAATCACCCCCTCTGCTCGGGGCCCCACTCCGAGCCCTGCGGGCCGACGGCGCCGAACCAGGCCGTCCGCGCTCTGGCCTGGACCGAGCGGGCGGCGGGTTTCGACCCAAACGCTAGGTTTCCCGCTTTGCCTGACGTCCAACAGGTCGTCGCGAACGCGCGCGTGCTCCTCGGGGCTGGCGAGGGAGCGACCATGAGGCCGGCCCAAGTCACCAGAGCGTTCATCGGGACCCTGGAGCAGCTGGTCGCAGACGAGTGTCCCGCGAAGTACCTGAGCGGGATGGCGTGGTTTCGCCGCGTCAAAGTCTGGGCCGCGCTGCGCGCAGACGACTGCGGCTGGCTCCCACCTCGGCGTCTCGCTCGCATAGGCGGGGGTCTGGCGGCCACGCTGCTGCATACGAAAACCCGCGGCGCCGGGCGCCGGATTTCGGAGTGGCCGCGGGTGGCGCGGAGCAGTCGGAGCAAGCGACGCCTCCATCAGCCTTGGCGGACATGGGGGCCCTCAAGACCGAGCGCGAAAACCAAGGCAGGTGGTCGCCAGGCGGCGCGGGCGCCTGCTCGAGGACGACCCGCGCCGTCGTCTCCAGGCTCCAGCAGCAGTTCGCAGGCGCGCCGCGCTCGGGCAAGGCTTCTACGGAGCAGAACGAGGCAGCGCCCATCCGGATTCGGCGAACTGATGGGCGGCGAGGAAGAACTTCACTGAGGACGGCTTCGCGCATGGAATTGGAAAGGCCGCGTAGAATCTGCAAAGGCGAAATACAAAACCGCGCAAATAGACCACAAATTCGACGTTGAAATACGACGTTAAATAAAGCACAACGCACAATGCCCCAGCGTGGGTTCGCCCCTGGTCGCCGCCAAGAGCACGCGTCGCAGCGCCCCCGGCGGCGCTCCCCAGGGCGCCCCAGCGGCCAGGCCCCCGCGGTCTCCGACGACGCTGAAGAGTGGCGCGGGCGACCGCGGCTGCGGGCGTTTCTCTCTGCGCGACGTTTCGTTCGCAGCGCCGTCGAGTGGCGAGCCGACGCGGACCGCCCCGGCTGCGTTTCGGCGGCCCGCCCCCCGCGAGCCCGGGCGGCGCTGGCGAGAGACGCAAGCGACCCTTGCGTGTACGCGCGGCTGTTTCTAGTCTTCGTCGCGTCTTCACGCTATGTTTTCGAATGGCGCGACGACGCAGGGCACTCGCGCGGCGCCGCGTCGGCCCGCCCCGCGCGGGCTCGGGCGGCGCCGGCGACGGGCGCCGGCGCGCCGCGCGCAAGCATTGCGCGAATACAGAATGCGAGCACGCCACGCCGTGCGTCGCGCGCCCCGGCGCGTCAGAGCGCGGCGCGGCGCGGAGGGGCGCGGCGCAGGCCCCGCCGCGGGCCCTGGCGCAGCAGCGTCACCAATGTTATCTCAAGCGTCGCCTCTGCCCATCGCCCAACTGCAGCGCCGGGGGCGCCCCGGGGCCCCGCGGCTCTGGATCCTTTTCCGGTCTCGCGGGTTGACCATAGAGGCGCATTCGCGAAACCAGCGAGGAAAAAATAGGCGCGGAAACAGCGCGCGCCAACGCCGCGCGGACAGACTGCGCCCATTCGCGCAGCAAAGTACACTACGCAAATGCCTCGCGCGAGTGCAACGCGAGAATACGCGACGCCAATCGACAGCGCGGCGCGCCTGCCAGCCCGCCAGAGCGCGGCGCGGCGCAGCGCAGAGGGGCACGGAGCAACCCCTGGCCCAGTCGCATCGCAAAGCATATCTCCAGCGTCGCCATCGCCCATCGCCCGATGGAGGTGCACGAGGGCGCCCCCTGGCCCCGACGTTCCGACCCCCATCCCCGGCCGGGCTCGCAGGTCGAGCACGAAAACGCACGGCGCGAAATCGCGAGGCGAGGACGCGACGCGGATGCACATCGCGCCTGTTCCACGCGAGAGCAGCACATCCATCCGCCACGCGAAATTCATTGCGCACATGCAGCGCGCCAGCGCGACGCGAAAACGCATGGGGCAAATTTCGCACGAGGCGCGCCCCCTCGGCGCGTCATCCCGCGGCGCGGCGCAGCGCAGAGGGGCGCGACGCGGCCCCCGGCATTGCGGCATCGCCGCTCGCATCCCCGGCGCCGCCGCTGCCTGGCGCCCAGCTGAGGCGCTTCGAAGCGCCCCCTGGCCTTGCAGTTTTGACCCCCCCCTCGCGCCCGCGGGTCGACCGCGGAAACAAGCGCCGCGAAAATGTCGCGCCCAAACATCGCGCGGAAACGCCGCGCGCCAACTCCAACCAGTCGCGCGAGCCGCGCGAAATACCTCGCGCAGGTTAAACAAAAAACAGCGCACCCCCTTGCGCGTCAATGCGCGGCGCAGCACAGTTCAGAGGAGCACGGCGCAGGCCGCGGCGCGGCAGTTTTACCGTTGATATCCCGAGCGCCGCCATTCCCTGGCGCCCGGTCGAGGTGTTCGGCAGCGCCCTCGGGCCTCGCAGTTCTGATTGCCCCCCCGGTTTCGCGGGTCGACCGCGAGAACGCGCGGCGCGGAAAAATCCGCCAACACGCGGCGCGCTAACTCCTGCGTGAAATACTTTACGGAAATACATCGCGCGCATAGAGCGCGCGGTGCGCCCGCTGGCGCATCGTCGCGCGGCCCGGCACTGCGCGGAGGAGCGCAACGCAGCCGTTGGCACAGTAGCATCGAAGCTGCGATTTCCAGCGCTGCCATTGCCCATCGTCCCTTCGAGGTGTTTAAAAGCGCCCCCAGCCCCTGCAATTTGGGAATCCTTCATCGAATTCGCGGGTCGATCATGGATGCGCATTACGCGAAAACGCGACGCGGAAACGCCGCGCCCTAATTCCGCGCAGAAGCGCGACGTCCATTCGTCGCGCGAAAAAAAAAACGCGCCGGTGCACAACGCAGACACCCTACGCAAATGCACCACGCACGCGCGCTGCTTGGATGACTTCGCCCGCAGGCGCAAGTCTGTTCACCGAGCGGGAGGCGACGGACGTAGCGGCCAAGACTTACGAGGGGCCTCCGCCGCGTCGCAGGACGGGCGCCAGCGGCGCCTGGGGGCGACCAGGAGATGGGGGGGCGGCAGCCAGCGCCGCCGTCGGCGAAGACGATGGTGACGCCAGAGGCCGCCGTCGAGGACGAAGAAGAGAAGGCGCCTCGCCGACAGAGATCGCCGCGCCCGCGGATGAAGGACGCAACAGCGCCGTGGAGGAATTGGTGGCGGAGCTCAACTGCGACGACGGCAACTGGGAGAATGCTTATTTCGGGGGCGGGGGGCAGCAGCCCCCGCCAGCGGACGCGGGCCTCGAGGGGACCGGCAAGTATTTCATCGCGTACGCAGCGAAGTGCAAGGCGGCCAGGCTCCACGAGGTTGGCGGCTGCGGCTGGGCTTCCTGCAGGCCGCCGATGGACTTTGCCTATTTCGACAGGATCCTGGACCCGCATGACATGGCATGCCGAATGCGTCGACGCAAAATCGCGTACCAGGCGGCAGTGGCAGTTTCCGAGAGCGGGGGCGAGGGCTCGGAGAGCTCGTCGAGCTCCGCAAGCTCCAGAGGGCCCGACGGGGTGGACCAGCAGAAAGCAGCCCGCAGAGGAGAGCGCCAGCGGCGGCGGGGCCCCACGCAGCGGAAAATCCGCCGGCGCGCCTCGGGGGTCGCCCCGAAATCCTTTACCGTTGGACAACCCCCTCACGGAGAAGGCGCCCGCCCCGCCCGCGGCCCCCCCTCCAATCCGCTGCGGGCGGGGGGGGTGCCCACGCGGGGAGGGGTGCCCCTCGTACCGCGGCGGGCCCCGCTGGAGGCGGGAAGGGCATCGGGGCCGCGCGACGCGTCCTCCACTGCTTGGTCGGGCATGCTGGATCGTCGCGCGATCCGGAGCCATTATGCCCGAGCCACCTCGTTATAAGTCAGGGCCGAGGCCCGCTCGGTCTCTGGCGGCCCGCCCTCGGCGTCGCCAGCGAGGCCCGCGCGAGGGGCGGCCTGGCAGCAAGCCGCGGCGGGCCCTCGCAGAGGATGGGAAGACGCGCGAGCTCGCGTCGCCGAACGCAGACCCGAGCTCCCCCCTCGCGAATGAGGGCACGCCGCTGGACACGCAGGCGCAGCTGCAGCTCTATGGCGCGACGGGCCCGGGCAATTTATCCGCCCCATTTGTGGCCAGGCGACCACGTCGAGGCGTTCGCCAGAGACCAGCCCAACATGGGCGCAGAAACCAAGGCCGAGCAGCGCCGCGCAGATCGCAGCGCTGGCTCGCGCGCGGACGCGGCGCTCGCGAGGATCGAGCAGCAGCAGAAAATGGAGGGCCAATGCGACGCCCGTCAGGCGATCAAGCCGCTGAGCGTCACCGACCACCAAGCGATTGGGCTGGCTTTCGAGAAGGCGCACTGGAAGCTCGAGGAGGGCCAGGAACCGGCAAGATCCCACCACGAAGGTTGAGCGCGGCGGTATCCGGGCAAGGGCGCCTGCAGCGATCAAACTCTGCCGAGGAGGACGACGACCCCGCCCTGTTTGACCCAGCTCAGGGGCGATGCGCTCCAGGGAGGTGGCGGCCGTCAAGTTTGAACTCTCGTGGGGCCCAGCGGCGCTGCGGAAGCGCGTCGGGCCGATCGGCACAGGGGTCCTAGCGCTCGGCCACTGCCACGCCAACAGGCAGGAGCTGCAAGGCCGCAGCCCACATCAGTTCCAGTTGCACCTACCTGACGGGGGGGCACGTCTGGAGCCTCGTGGCGAGGAACGCGCAGGGCGACGCGGTCGGGCGCCCGCCGCGGGCCCAGGTGCTGCCGCATGAGCAACTCCTCCGCAGGAAGACCTGGCAGCTGGCGCAGCAAGACCGATCGCCGTTTCACCGGGCGCTCTAGCGGGCGATCGACGATCCAGACGTCCAGGGGCGCCACTTCACGACGCCGCTGGCCCTCACCAGCCAGGTGGCACGGCAGCAACCTCAGACGCCGCAGCAGTCGCCGCGGCCTCAGCAGCAGGCACTCCAAGACAGTCCGCCGAAGAAGGCACGCGAAGACGGCGCAGGCAAGAGGAGGGCGGCCGCGGCGCCGGCCCTTCCGCGCAGACGCCGGACGGCAAGAAGATCAGCTTGAGGTGCAATTCCAATGTGGCCAGGTGCGACCCGAAGAAATATTGTTCCTCCACGTTCGCTCGCCTTGCCGCAAGGCCACCCGCATGCCTCGCCCCGCGCGTCGACCCGTGCGGGGCCGACGCGCGGGGCGAGGCTCTCTCTTATTTTTTTGTTTTGTCGTTCCTCTCTTCTTTTTTTTTTTCTCTCTCTCTCTCTCTCTCTCTGAAGCCCGCGCGACGCCGACGCCGATCCGGGTCGCCCCGAGGGCCCAAGGCGGCCGCGGCATGCGGCGCTAACGATGGGGCAACGACGGCGCAGCGCAGGGCTGGCGGCCACGGGGCGCCGCGCCCCCCCCCCTTCGCCGCCGGCAGACACGGGCCCAGCGGCCCCGCGCGTCTGCGACCTGGCGCCAGGGCTCCGCGCCAGGGCAGCCCGCGCCCCGCGAACGCGGCGGAGCTCCACGCGACATTTCGGGGCGGGGGGCAGGCCCGCAAGGTCATGCTGACGGCCGTTCAAGAGGTCCGAGAACGGGAAGCGCCGCCACGAGCCCCAGCAGATGAAGACACCGACGGAGAAGAGGCGACGAGGGAAGACGCCGAGACCCAGGAGCTTGCCAGGAACCAGGCATCAGGCCGCTGGGTGCACATGCGATTGGGGGTGTTTTTTTCTATCGAAGGGCAAAAGCATCGGGCCGACGTCGCAGCCTTCGCGCGCCGCCTCGGCACCCCCGCAAACTTGGGCGAGGTTAACCTGGCCAGGTCGGACGACGCCGACCTCTCCAACTCAGCGCTGCAGGACGACTACCTCCGGCGGCTAGCCAGCGATTGGGACGTGCTCGTGGTCTCGCCGCCCTGCAATATGGCAATATCTGGTCATGGGTGGCGTGGACAAACCTCCGAGGCCCTTGCCCGCTGCGATTTGCGCGGCACCATCGGGCTTCCTCTGGCGGGAGGGCCGCGAGAAGTTGAAGTGCTGCCCGACCAGCTTCCCGACTTCACCCTCCAAACGCCGAAGGTCCAGCTTAGCTAACTAGCAGAGGACAGGCAGCCAGCCTCACAGGGCAGGCCGAGGACCTCGGCGCCGCCCAAGCGGGCGACCTTCGCGGACAGGGCCCGCCCAGCACGTGGCAATTGCCAGCGGTGGACGATCTCATCGACCTCGACGGCGCGAGCTGCGGCCCTCAGCAAGAGCAGCTTCGGCACGCCGTACCCGATGCCAACGCGCCTCATCGGTCGGCTTCCCGGGCTGGTCACCGACCTGCGGTTCCGCGGCGGGAACTCGCAGTTCGACGCGAACGGCAAGTACCTGGGGCCCATGCCGCCGCCCCCCAGAGGGCCCGAGCCGCTGGAGCGCAGAAGGGGCAACAGCCCGTCCACGACCACAGGTGCCGCGGCTTGGCCACCGTAGCTGCGCGCGCGGGCGGGGATGGGGAATCCGGCCTGGAGCCGCACGGCGAATCCTCGCACGGCGCAAGACGGGGACACGAGAGCGCCGAGGAGGCCGAGGAAGGCCCCATAGAGAGCGGCACCTCCGGCGAAGACGACAGCTACATCGGCAGGGGCAACGGCGAGGTCCCGTCGAGCAAATGGGGCAGCCCATCCTCCGTCAATCGCCACAGCAGGAAGGGCGCCGCCGCGGCCTTCGCGAATTGGCGCCCGACGCGGCCAGACCTGATCGAGGCGTTCTCGGAATTCGACGGCGTCATCCTCAGGCGCCACTGCGACCTGCGCCCCGACTGCCGCGCGGACGCCATCATCGCAGCACTGCGAGCAGAGAAGGCCCGCGCCCTCAGGACCCCCCCATCCAATTCGGACGCGCGGGGCCGCCGCGCAGTCGCGAGTGCATCGAGGGCCCAGGAAGCCCCCGCGACGCCGCGGACCTCCTTTCGCTTGGCCTGTGAGGCCCGGCCCTGTGGAAGTTCCTGGGCTGGCCCGACTTGGGGACTGAACTCTTCGAGAAGACTGCGCAGTCCATGGGCGATTGGGAAGCCGCGGAGCGCGCCCCGCATGAGTCGGCCGCGCAGGCGCGCCCAGCCGGGACCGACCCGACGAGCGCGCCATCCGAACTCGTGAAGACGGATGTCCACGAGACAGCCCAAGGGGCCATCGAGGGCTGGCTGGGGGCCGCAGGGCGAGCAGGCCACGGCGACGACTTGGGCTGCGTCGCGGCGGGGCAGCCGATCAGCCTCCGCCTGGGAGCCTCGCTCCCACGCGAAGCAGGTGCCCAGAAGCAGACCTGATTTAATGGACTGGGGATAGGAGTCACAGCGGGCAACACAAGCGAGATTTTCCGCAGCAAGCGCTCTTCGAAGAACTCACCGTGCGGCGCCTCGACTAGGACGCAGCCAACTGGGCCGCCCCAGACCCGGCCAACTACAGCAGCGTGGAGGACCGCAGCGACTGGCTCCAGGAGCACCTTGCGGACGAAGTGAAGTTGGGCGGGACGGTCCAGATGTCCAAGGAACAGCTGAGCAGCGGCCTCTGCAACAACGCCAGAGCGGCGATGGCGGCCGTGGGGTGCGCGAGCGGCAAGAAGCGGTTCTTGCCCGACGGCACGCGCGAGGTCGCCGCGAAGGATCGGATCCAACGCAGGGGCGCTAGAGGATGCCGAGGCCGTACCTCTCGGACCAGCACGAAGTCTTCTTGTCGCTCGTCGCCGACGTTAGGACCGCGCATCGGCTCAGCAAGATCTGCGAAAACGAGTGAGCACGCTCGCCTGCGAGTTCGAGGGCGAAGCTGCCGCAACACCGTCGGCGCCGTCGGCGGCTCCGGCGCCTCGGAGCGGTGGGCCAGGCCGTTCGGCGCCGCGCTGCGGGCGATCTTCTGCGCGCCGGGCGGCGACTGGCCCGTGGAACAGCTCGCCTACGCCGACGACCTGGAGGCGATCGGCTTAGAACTCGGCGGGAGATTCGCCGCCCACTTCATGGTCACCCCCCTCGGCGTCGTCGGCCCCCCGGCGCAAGTGGCAGAGATGCAGGGCGGCCTCATGGTGGGTGGGATATGGCCCCCTTGCTTGCGACCGCGCCACCTACGCCGTGGACTTCTCCGGAGGGAAAGGCGATATGGGCGGCGGACGCGACTTCATCCGCGCGAGCGAGACGGCGTCGGGCTTGAGGCGCCTGGGCTTCGCAGCGATGGTCCTCGTCTGGAAGACGCCGCCCCAGGGGCCCCCGCGCGCGCGGCTCGCCAGCATGGCAAGGACAGGCATGGAGGCAGAACGCCGCTGGATAGGCGGTCGGGGAGCACCGCCAGACGGCAGCAGCCGAGGAGTCCGCTGGCACGCTCTGGAGGTGGAGAAGGCCTGCTGCCCATGACGTGGGCCAAGGCAAACGACCCGAACAGAGTCATCGCGGAGCTTGAACTCCACGGCACGATCCCTTGCGCGAAGCTGTTCTCAGGGCCAGGCGGGCCCCACCAGCGGGCGAGCTTCAAGATGGCGGTTTCGACAGAGAGCCCGGGGAACGCCCGCTCGGCGCCCAGAGCCACGTTGACCAAGTGGCCGTTGACGGCCCTCCTCATCGATCTTTCGGAGGAATTGAGGTCGCGCAAGATGGTGCCGAGCTTGGATTGGCTCACGCGCGAGGAGAAGCAGGGGGCAAACGACCTCCGCAACATAAGTCGAGTTCGACGAGCCCCTCTGGATCCACGTCGCGGTCCCGAGGTGGCACGCGCCCGATGAGATTCCGCAGGCTCCACAGGAGCGCACCGCCACGATCGTCGAGGAGAGGGCAGCCGCCGCGGGGAGGGCGCCCACCTCGGGAGGCGACCGCGGGCACCGCGGGCGACGTGTTCGACCAGGGCCGCGGTGGCAGCTCCGCTCGGGAAACTCCCAGAGCGTCGTACAGGCGGAGCCGTTATATTGCGGCGAACGTCAGCTGCGTCGGGGTCCCACGCAACCCTTCGGAGCGGGGGCCCGACCGCGGGGCCCTATGGCGCGCCTCCAAGATAGTCTTGAACCCCCGCCTTCCAGTGGGCGCCGCAACGGTGGACGCCGCCTTCCTGCCCGTGGACCCCCATCCTTCCGCTGCGGGCGGCGGCGGAACTCCAGGGCGGGATAGGTTCCCGAATGGCGGTGGGCCCTTTGGAGGACGCGCGACCGCGTCTTCGCGACTCTCTCGCACGCGCGCGGCGCGGCACGGCGGAGGCGCGGCGCCAGAAGGATCGGAAGGAAAGGAGCGAGGTGAGGTGGGTCTCATCCCCCGGCCTAGGCGCCACCCCTTCGCCCTAGCTGCACGCATGAGGTGGGCTGCCCTCCCCGCGGGCTGGGCGCAAGGGAAACGCCCGGGCCGAGGGAAGGGTCCACGGTGAGGGGCATAGGCCTCCGACGCTCGCAGCGTCTGGTGGGGGCCCCGGGATCCGCCTCCTCACCTCCAGGTTTCTTCGCCTTCCTGGCGTCTCATTCCCATCACAGAAGGGCATCAAGTTCCTGGGGGTGGCAGAGGCCCTGCGCCAGAACCCCCAGCACCGCCACCCAGTAAAAGAGGCGTTTCCGTCATCTCCTGCCCCTACTTTACCGCCATCGCATTGCTACTAGCGTGTTCCAAAAATGTGCACCAAACCCCAAGTGCATCCGTCTCTGCTGCCCGACGTCTCGGGAGCTCGGCTGATTCTGAACAACCCACCGACCACCTTGGGACATCGAGTCCCAGGGATTGGCAGGGGCCTTGCGCAAGGGCGGAAACGCCACCATGTAAAAAAGGCATCTCCGTCATCCCAGGCTTTTGTTGCACCGTCATCGCACCGCTACTCAGGCTCACCGGGGATACTTGACGACAGTTTACTGCCAGGGCCCTGTGGGCAAACGCATGCAATACAACGCGGCCCTGACCCAATGGGCAACCAATGGGGACATAATGAACGGCAGCAAGTAAGGCCAGGGTCGTCGTATGGGCGGGACTTCATAGGCGGTCAGGGGACACCGCACCGACAATCAGGAGTAAACAAATGCTGGGTCACAATCTGCAGAGCGCGACGAACAAGCACCAGAAATTCACGGGAGGAAGGCAGCGAAGGCCAGGACCTTGCTCGAGTTGGATTGGTAATCCCCGGGCACGCAAGTATGAAAGGGGCCAACTCGACCGTAGTCGGCATGCGATGAAACCCGACGAACAGCAGCAATCGAGGCCAGGAACAATTTTGAGCGCAACCAACAAGGCCCAGTATTCCAGCATTACTATGGGAAGGAGCGGCAGCAGCAGCAGCAGCAGCAGCAGCAGCAGCAACACGCGCGCGCGTCTGAGTGCGCGTTCTGCGGACGAGAGCACACGCGAAACCACCGCAGGACTCTCCGCGGACGAGGCCGTATGGCACGGACCCTGTACACGGGAACCCTTGGGTGGGACGTGATGCCACCCACCGTAGGATCCGCATTGGCGGGCAGGAGTGGGGGGCGGGATCATGTGGGCGAGATCTTGTGGGCGCGTTGGGCTGCGCAAGGGGAGGGCTTGCGCTGACGACATCACCCCACACGGCAGCGCAGCGCGGGCGCAGCCATGTGGGCCAAGTCTTCTGCCAGCCACCGCAAGACCTCACCGACGGGGCCTTGCGGGCGAAACCTCATACCAACCACCGCGGGACTTCCGCAGGCGACGGAGGTAAATCAGGAGGGGAAAAAACACACAGACACAATTAATCGTCGATTCCCAGGAAAATATTGGAAAATATGAGAAGTGGGGGGGAAGACCGGGAAGACAAAAACCAAGAAAATATATGAAAATATGGGGATTTTTTTTATTTGTGTGTATTTATTTGTGTCCTGGGGCCCCTTCAGTAAACCAGGATTGCGTGCATAGGCGCGCCACTTCGGGCAAGACAAGTTGGGCAGGACCTTACGTCAACCACGATACGGGCGTAACCTTCTGTAAACGCGTCTGGACCCAGAACGGGGAATCACACCCCTCACAGCGCAGAATGGCCCATCAGTGAAAGCACTGTTGGGGGAAACAGAAAGTAAGGCCTCCGCCGCCTCCTGTTGGAGACCTGGTTGATCAGGTCTCCAACAGGAGGCGGCGGAGGAGAATGAGGAGGAGGAGGCCCCATTTCCCGGCCGCGACTCCAGTTTTCACTCGCAGCGGGTGAGAGGTGAAGCAGGAGGACGACGAGAGCGAAGGCCAGAGAGAAGAATGCGACCTCCAGACTTCCACTACTTCGCCTTCTCTCTCGATGGATGGCCAGCCTTCCACGTGGAGGTGCCCCCTATCCTGATGTACTCTTCTGCACCGTCACTATGCTACTGCTCCTCCTCCTCCTCCTCCTCCTCCTCCTCCTCCTCCTCCTCCTCCTCCTCCTCCTCCTCCTCCGCTCCTCCTCCGCATCCTCGAGGTTAGAACCGGCGAGGACGGACCTCGCCCCCTCAGCAGCGAGACCAGAGGGCATACCTCCCTGGGACCTTCCTTCTCGAGCTGCGGGTGCAGCTGCGGCGATACGGGAGGAATGGGAAGGGGGGGCGGGGGGGCGGGCAGGCGGAGAGGAGCAGGACTGGAGGAGACGCGGGCATGGGTGACCGCCGCTTGTGGGAGCGCCGCTCCCCCAGGAGGGGGAGGGACCGGGTCATGACTCACTCCTTGGGAAGGCGGGCAAAACCCAAGGAACGGCGCAAAAGAAACCCAGGCCGATTGCGCGGACATTGGCGCGTCTTCTGCCCGCGCATGGTCGTGCACAAGCGCCCTCGTTCCGAGGTGGTGCCGCGCCAACGACCCGCGTAAGCCATTACGTGCGTAAGACCGCGTTCGTTTCGTCGCTCGGGTGGTGTGCCGCGCTGGCAGCCCGCGTAAGTCATCGTGTAAGGCGCCGTGTCCTAGTGCGTAAGACCGATGTCTTCTCATCGCTCACCTGGGCGCTGGCCGAGCCACTGGTCGGCTTCCGCCAACTTAGGACGCTGCGGTCGGCGCTCTGGGCCCGCCCCCCCCCTCGTGCTCCCCGCTGTCGCACCTCCGAACGTCGGCGGCGTCGAGCACCGTGTGGTCGACGATGGCCAGACGTCGCCTGCAGTTGCCGCCACATCTGGCGATGTGCTACGACAGCGCTTTTTGGTCGCTGCTACGGCCTGAGCGGTAACCAGCGCTGCACAGTGCAGCATCGGGCTTCAGCCCTCTCGGTGAGGGCTGCGCATCTGCTCCGCGATCTCTCTTCACTCGTTCAGCCTCGCGCGCGAGCTAACGGGGAGAGCATCGAAACTTGTTCGGTCTGCAGCGCTGCTCGTTCGAAGAGCCAGCGGGCCGCGCCGGGCACTGGGCACAGTGAGACAGATTCGGGGTTCCGGGCACGGGGGTCAGCGCAAAAGGAGGTCAGCCAGAGCGCCGGATCTTGCAGGATCCCGCAGAGCCAGGGCTGCACTGACACGGGCTAGCGCGCAGGATCCTGCCAGATCCTGCAGGATCCTCAGGACCCTGCAAAGCCCAACTGACCCGGGTGTGCATGGACCCAGGTCAGTACGTCCGCGACAGATGGAAAAGAAGAGGGCGGCAACGGAGAAGAAAGTAGGGCGGAGGCCCCAGACGAAGAGAAACACTGCCAGACGGGGAGCGCGCATGCTGCCTCAGAGACCGGGAGCCAGTGTACTCACAGGTTGTGCGGGTCAGCACGTGTTGCCGAAACGAAGGGCAGCACCGGGGACCGTCGAGAGGCAAGGCGTCATCAGATGGGCGGGCAAGATGCGGTCGTGAATGCCACTACCTTCGGAGGTCGTCGGTAGAGCTGGCGAACCAGGGGTAGCCAGGCTTTGCTGGTGGCCTCCTGGGTGTGGCTGCAGAGCAGGCGCGAGGCCAGAGTCCAGGCCTTGCCGGAGAGCAGCGTGCCGAAGGAGCTGCCAATCAAGCGCGAGCATGGGGTCGAAGCCGTGCCGACAAGCAGCACGACGAAGGGCGCGGCGCCCTCAGCCCGCGGTTCGCAAGCGGCCGCCATGGCGGCCGGAGCAGGGGGGGGGGGATTCCTACAGTAAAGCGCCGTGGATGCAGTCAAGCGACAGGCGACAGCATCAAAACATGTGGATGCTGCTACAGCAGAAGCAGAACGAACGCCGTCGACGTGGATCACATGTTGCCACGCGCGCATAAACATGAACTTCGGGCGTCCACGGACGGTTCCGCCGCCAGCGCCGGACCCGCTCCCCGCGCCGAGCTCCGCCTGGCCCGCGAAGCGCTCTGCGGGGGGGCGCCAGGGGCGCCGTCCAGGGGATGCGGGGGGGAGGGTCGGGCGCAAGTGGGGAAGCCGTTCACGGACGTTCACCGTGAAGAAGAAGAGTCGTTCCAGAAAGGGGTCGTGGAAGTTCCGCCTTCGGGATCCCGGGACCGTCCCCGCGGCCTAGAACCATCAAACAAAAGCAGTCAGAACAAAATGAAAAGCTGGCCCCCGGAAAAGCAGGGCCCGTGTCAAGTCCGAAATTAGCGTCTCTGAATTTTGCTGGCATCTGATTCACTATCGGCGCTCCAGCTCTTCCTCCTCCTTCTCCTCCTCATGCGTCCCACTCATGCCGCCGGCCGGCGGTACTCGGAATACAGACCCTTGGAGGTGCTCGGAGGCCCCCAGAGTTCACAGGACCACGGATGCCCAAAAAGGGGGATGTGTTCAACATCTCGATGTTCCTACTCTGACGTCCACGCTGTGCATCCCTCTCCTCTTTTTCCTCCTCCTCCTCATCCGCATCATCTGCGTCATCATCACCACCACCATCACCATCGTCAATATCTTTGCCAGTATCACCCACGTCCTCCTCATTCTCTTCATCATCACCACCAGCATCATCATCATTCTCATCATCATCATCATCATCATCAGCAGCAGCATCTTCATCATCATGAGCATCAGCAGCATCATCACATTCATTGGCATCGACATCGTCATCGTCATTATCACCATCATCATCAACATCACCATCATTATCAGCATCACCACCACCACCACCACCACCGTCATCATCATCATCATCATCATCATCATCATCATCATCATCATCATCATCATCATCATCATCATCATCATCATCATCATCACCATCACCAGCAGCAGCAGCAGCATCATCACCGTCGTCGTCGTCGTCGGCGGCATCGGCAACGGCGTCGGCAGAGGTCTCGACATCATCCCCGGGAGCCCAGTCCGATGTTCGTTTCATATGTTGACGGTCACCAGGGCCCGATGAGGGCCCCAAGAAGTCGAAACTCCGAACATGTTCCGTCGTGGTCCTGTGGCAGGCCTGGGACCAGGGGTCCACAATCGCCCCCCCGAGCTGGTCCTGGAGCCTAGTTTGGCCAGGAGTTCGAGGGGAATCCAGCCGTGGCGACGAGAGGCCTCCCAGAGCCCCTGCCCTACTCTTCTACCAGGATCCGCTCCGTCTTCCTCCCCCACCTCCTCCTCGTCCTCCTCCTCCTCCCTTTCTTCCTCCTCCTGGCTCCTCCTCCTCCTCCCTTTCCTCCTCCTTATGGCTCCTCCTCCCTTTCCTCCTCCTCCTGGCTCGTCCTCCCTTTCCTCCTCCTCCTCCTCCTCCTCCTCCTCCTCCTCCTCCTCCTCCTCCTCCTCCTGCAGGTGCTCAAGCTCGATCCCGCGGGCCAGGTGACCACCGTGTCCTACGGATCGGTAGCGCTGCCCAGCACGCCCGGGCATGCCGAGCTTGCCTGCCGGACTTGGTCGCGTCTGGAGTGAACGAGGATCGAGTTTCGAGGATCGCTACGCTCCATCTTCGGGGGGCATTGTCATGTCATGTAGGCGGCGTAGTGTCTTGTATCCGACGTGGGTTCGACGCGGATACTTCGACGTGGATAGGACGCGGGACGCGGATTCGACGTTGATTCGACATGCGTTCAACGCGGATTCGATGCGAATCGCGATTCGATGGGATAGACAAGGTGTTCCAAATATTTAATGTAAGAATAGAGGCTCGTTATTCCATGGCCGATTTCTCTTTCGACGCAACTGGAAAAGAATTGTCACTGTCTATC
Source organism: Prorocentrum cordatum (assembly GCA_963575745.1). Classification (NCBI taxonomy): domain Eukaryota; class Dinophyceae; order Prorocentrales; family Prorocentraceae; genus Prorocentrum; species Prorocentrum cordatum. The sequence goes on along the minus strand of CAUYUJ010003781.1, from coordinate 95,201 downwards.
ATGGTCATGTGTTCAGTCGTTTTCAGCCTCCAGGGCCTCCAGAGTCCGAGGATCGAGCATCGTGATTCGAGGATCGAGGTTCGAGGGCCGATGATCGAGAAGCCGGGGTCGAAGTTCAAGCATCGAGCATTGAGGGTCTAGGTTGAAGGTTGGAGCATCAAATTCCGAGGGCCGAGATTCGAGGTTCGATCATCGAGAGTCGAGGTTCAAGGTTTGAGCATCGAGGGTCGAGGTTCGAGGGTCGATGGTCGATGTTCAAGGTTCGACGTTCGAGCAACGAGGAGCGAGGTTCGAGCATCAATGCTTCGAGTTTCAAGGATCGAGCTTCGGTGCCTGTTAGCTGATCAGGAATCGAGCGTCGAGGCTGAACTGCCTGGGCGCTCTTTGTTCAGACGAAGCCTGGCAGCGTGTGGCAGTGAGAGTGTTGCCTGCGAGGCGCAAACGAAATGCACGTCTAGGGTGGCATGCGCAGCACGTTGGAGGCATGGATCCTCCAAGTAAAATCGGGTTTGATGTTGGACGGCCGAGTCTTCTTTATCACATTCGATAAAGACGGCGAGGATGAACACAATAACATCCAGCTGCCTTCGGCAAGTCTCGTCACCGTGCCAGCCCAGCACCTTGGGTGGCGACTGCTCGGGGGGCGCATTGAAGGCTGTAACGGTAACGTGTGACACCCCGTGTCCCGACGTTCTGGAGAAATTTGGAGTATGGCACGTTCTTCCGCGTCGCGTCAGGGGTTCTCTTCTCGTGTTCGCCGTCTTTCTCACTTCGTTCCGTCCTTTGGGGGGCTTTGCGTGCTCTGGGGAGGAAGGGGGGACGCATGCGGGCTAATACTACAAGCGGGGGGGGAGGGGCATTATGATATCAAAGATGCCCTACCAGTTACTGGCATTCTACCACGCCTGAGCGCGCCAGGGGGCACGGTGGCGGATCTACAATCTCTTGGCCCCTGGGGACATCCTATGATTGATCGATGTTCGAGGAGGCTTCCTTTCCAAGGGAGGGGGGCTGTCTTTGGAAAAGGCATCGGATAAGGTGGCCAGACTCGATTCGTCTCGCTTGGTGTTCTCGCGTTTGCTGGATTTGCCACGTTCGCAGGCGCCATGAGGGTTGGGCTATCGCGCTCTGGTCGTGGATTTCCATTTTGTCAGCTTTCGTTGCGTCTTCTTTGGATTCGTTCTCGTTCGTTTCGTCCTCTGTCGTGTAGCCCTCTTTGTCTGCGTCTTATTTCAAAGCGGGCGAAGTAGAACAAGCACAATCGAACAACACGAATCGAACAAGACGAGTTGAAGCAGACGAAATGAAGAGCCGACGAACTGATGCGGAATCGCTCTGAGACTTCCTCGATGTCGCCACTTCCCGCCACGGTGCCGCGAGGAAGAGCATCGAGACAATGTCATCCTCGTCCTCATCCTTGTCCTCATCCTTGTCGTCGTCGTCCTCGTCGTCGTCATCCACGTCATCATTGTTGCCATCATTGTGGAGAGGGGGGGTAGAGGAGGAGGGGAGGGGAGGAGGAGGGGAAGGAGGAGGAGGAGGAGGAGGAGGAGGAAAGGAGGATCGAAAGCTTGACGTCTTCAAAAGATGAGGAGGGGGGAGAGGGAGGGGAAGGAGGAGCGGGAGCTGGATGCGGAAGAGGAGTAGGAAAAGTGGAGCAGCGCGCGTCTACAGGCCAAACATCCGAAGGGTTTGACCCATAGTCTGTCAACATAATAGCTCAGATTGTAGAATCAATCTCGCAATCTGGTTGAGGACCCCATTCCATGCATTGCTTCTTCGAGGGGAGGCCTCGTTTGAGCCTCTGCAGCCTTTCGCGATGATAATCGGTGAGATGAGCTACGCCTTTGACCTCGGCGTCGCAGGGCTCGAAAAGGAGCCGCGGAATCTTCTTTGACTAACAGCCGCACTTGCCACGGCAGTCGTCAGAGCCTTTACCCCAACAGCCATGGGTATTGTGCATTTGGTTGCCTGCCAAGAAGAAAGAAGGGCGCGGTTCGCTGGCAGGAGGTTCAGTCATGCCGAGGCGCTCCAAGTGGCTTTCTTCAACAAACCCATCGTTTAACTGGGACCGCTCGCCGTCAGCCTTGTGCCCGCGCTGGAGGTCCCCCAGGTCCTCATCACCACATCTGTCGCAGTGTGGCCGCGCAAGATAAATTGACGATGCGAATGGGTCCTTTGCATTTCGCTTAAGACATTTTCCACAACCCTGACACCTCCAGCCAAAAATGCTTGCGAAGAACGTTCGACGCCTTCCACTGTGGCCGCCCTGTACGTACCTCATGCATTGCGCAAGGCGAATCCGCGCAAGCTTCCTGGCAGGGTTTCGGGGCATCGCACACACTTGCGAAAAAATGGTGGCATTGCGCTTCATAATGGCCAGGGCATGGCGACCAGCTCAGTGGCATCCTGGACAGCACGAAACGGCAATCAGCAAAGCCCAGCTCAAAGAGAAGCAGGGGGTCGGCAAGGCAATTCATGTAAAGAGTTGCTTGAGGATCATGGCATCATCTTCTACACGGGCCCTTGTCCCACTGAGCGCTTGCCACACCTCGAACGAAATGTCATCGTTTTTGGAGGCTCAGGGTGTGTCGGCACCGTTTACGGAGCGCTTTCACATGGTTTTCCTGGCCCGTGGCGATGAAAAGACTGTGGTCATGCACAACATGTCCAACAACTCCGACGATGACAACCGATCCTGCTCGAGGCACAGTCTGTCGGCTGCCATCCACAACGCCGTGCCTTCCTGTGCTCCAATCGGGCCCGGTTCAGGGGCAACAAAGTCGGGACAGGCAAAAAGAACTGCCAGCTGCCATCCAGAATGCCGTGCCTTCCTGTGTCGCAGTCGGGCTCGGGGCAGTGGCAACAAAGTCGGGCAAGGCCAAAAAGAACATCGCCTGAGCAGCGGGGTGACTGCCAGCGCGCCGCCCGAGCCACCGGTGCCAATATGCGCCGCCGGGACCGGGCAACAGCAAAATGGACGGCCAGCAGCCGCCAATCACTGGCCGAACCTCGCGGAACCTCGGGAGGGCAAGGGAGAGTAAGCTAGTTCGACGGAATGAGTACCCTACAGTGGAAAACCATATCAAGAAACACCCTGCTTGCCTCCAGGGTGCCCTGGGTTTCTGGCGTTTCTATGGTTTCGCGATGGAAAGCGTGACATTCCCACACCAAAAATCAATGGACGTCCTGGGGTCTCAGGGTTGGGTTTCTTGTGGAAGGTTTTTGTGGTCGAGCTCCTACTGTACGCCAGCGGATGGATGCAGCGGGAGCTCCCTCTCGAGCTTGGTACCTGAGGTGGTTGGTCTCTTGTGCGCATGGGCTATCATCGCCGTCACTGCACTGGCACCCCCAAAGCCTATGAACGGAACGGTTGGCAAGGCACCGTTGGCACACAGTATTCACCACCAGCCTGGCGTTCGCCAGACGTTGCGCAGGCCAGTGGGCCCCGCGGGCAACAAGATAGACCATGCCTACGAACAGGTTGCCAAAAAGTGCCGCTCGCCATTCACCCGCCATCTTAAATCGTGGAGACGTCCGACCACATGCCGTCGCTGATAGCCTCCAGGAGGGAGGTAACTACACCCTTCATTGCATCAACGTGGCTCCACGCGTCACTGACTGGATCAACGAGACTATCGGGCCCAGGTACCGCCCAACCCATAGGCAGCACGGACGCTTCGGAGGCGGCGATTGGGCCCTTCACATAATGCCAATGTTTGCCAGCATTGGCAAGAAAAGCTTCCCAACAAGCCCGCAGGCGTGGCGGCCTCTGGGCCAGCCTCGTCAATCACGCTTGCACCAACATTCTTAGAGTAAACCTGATCATGATCCCAACCATCGCCAAAAGTGAGGCGGATGGCGGTCGTGGCGCAGGTATCTCACCGACAGGATTTGGATCAATGGTGCGCCGTTGACCTCAACCGCCGGAGCATGCTAGAAGGACGAGAATTTCGCAGTGTGCTTTGCAAGGTAGAGTGGCCCTGGGGGCTCTGGGATGATCAGAGTCACATGGTGCTGTCTGTGAAAAGTGGGTCCAGGTTTGACTTTACATGTGATTTCAAACTGATACCGACAGCCGCCTCGGGTTAAACAGAAAATGACGGAGGCCCGAGGGGAGCCAAAGGGAGGAGGGGGAGGAGGAGGAGGAGGAGGAGGAGGAGAAGAAGGAGGACGAGGAGGAGAGAAATGGTGTAGTGCGTGCTTTGCGCAATGCTTAATGGCCGTTGGGGCTCTGGAGCGGCTAGAGCTTCATGATATCAGGGCCTCCGGCCTGTGCTGCCGATCCGGGGCGCCCTTGGTGTTTGAGGCCCCCCCACCAAGTAGCGAGGAGCGAAAAGGTTTGAGGTTAGAGGTGTGCGGCGGCCTTCGCTGGTTCTTGTTTCAGTACTTTTCGCTTCCGGGCAATAGTTACCAAGTCAGACCATGCACATCTGACCTGGCAGCGCGCGAGGCGGCGCCTCTCAGGGCCTCTTGGTGGCATTTGGGGAGCTTATTGGAGGCCTCTTGGGGGCCCCTTGGGTCTTTTGAGGGGCCTCTTGGGGGCCTCTTGGGACCTCATGGGGGCGCCTCGGAGGCTTCTTTGGGGCTTTGTGGCCATCTTGGGGCGAAGGGCTCCAAGGGTCGGTTTGAGTTGTTCTCTTCGGCCCCTCTTGGGGCCGTCTCAGGGACCTCTTGTGGTCGTCTTGAGGGCCTCCTCTGCCATCTTGGGACCCTTTTGGACCGTCCTGGGGTTTTCTTGGGACCACTTGGGCTCCAGTATTGCCAGAATCGTACCACCACTCCGAGGATGTGGCAGATTTGGGCCTCTGGTGAGCCCTCTCGAAGCGTCTTCGAGGCCTCTTGGGCCGTCTGTGTGGCCACCTCGGGCTTCATGGAGCGCTCCTGGGCCGTCTCGTGCTCGTTTTGAACCGTCTTGGTGGCCTCGTGGGCCCCTTTTTGGCCTGTCTTGGGGCGGTTGGGAGATTTAGTGTCCCCTCTCCCTCCGCTCCCGAGAGGCTCGAGGTGGCGATCGTGTCATGTTTTCTGTGCGCAGAGCTGCGGGTCAGACGTGCCCGTCTTTGCAGGCCTTTCGACAGGAGGGAGGCCCTCGCTCTCGTGCCCGTCGCGCGGGTCAGGCTGCGGCGCTAGGCGGCACGGCAAGAGAGGACAGACCTGCTGCGCAGACTACGCGCGAGTGCCCCTCCCACCCACCCCTTACCCCTGGCAGTGCCACCCCGGCACGCCCTCACCAGAGTTGAAGCTCAGATTGTGGTTTCAGCAGAGCTGAAACCTGGAAACCTGACCTTGGCTTTTTGAAAAATGTACGGGCCAGATCGGCTGATTCTGCGATGCCAAAATGGGCCCGAGGTCGAGTGCACGTTTGCTTTTACACATGATTCCAATAGTTGCCCTGGGTCAGGCGGGATGCCGCACGGGGAGCCAAAAGGATGAGGAGGATCATGTAATGCTGCAGCGCGCTTTACAAAGTAAGGTTGTCTTGGGGGTTCTGAGATGGTGATAAGCATCGAAACCAGCTGCCCTAGCCAGCCCAACCAATCAACTCAACCTGCCCAGCTCGCTAACCCGCCAAACAGCCCGCCCCCGCCGTCCCGCCACCCAGCCCGCCCACCCCCGGCCACCCCCGTGCACCTGTGCGTGGCTTCGCCCGAGACATCTGCCAAAACGAGACCCTCAATCTCTCCTGTTCCTGGCCCTCCTGACTGAGGCCCCCTCCCAGAGGATTAGCGGGTGCTTCTACTGGTCTCTGCCGTCGTCGCCTCCCGGGGCCCAGGTCGCCAGCGGCCGCGTCGCAGCTCGCCGAGGCGCGGGCGGCGCGCCTGGGGGCGCGCGGGGCTCGGCGCGCTCCGGCCGCCCGGCGCGGCCGCTCGCCGCTGGCCAGCCTCGGGGCTTTGGAGCCGGCCACGCGCGAGAGTGACCCTTCGCCAGAGTGACCCTGCAGCGCGGGGGCCATGGTCGGACGGGGCCGGGGCGAGGATGAGCCCGTTCCAGAGCATTCCGGGGCGCTCGCTCTACGAAGGTCCGCGGCGCCCGAGACATTCTCCAGAGCAGCTGGATCTCAGAGATTCCTGACGTGTCCTTACCCGAATGTGTCCTCATCCTGGCTAGGCCAGGATGAGGATACATTTCCCATTCCCAGAATCCTCCCCAGCTCCTCCTTTTTCCTGTCCCCACCAGCACACGCGCACGCACACGCGCACACGCGCACACACGCGCACACACACGACATCAGACAACTAACGCCTGTTATCTGGCCTGCGCGAACCCACCCACCCACCCACCAACATAACTCAAGTTATCGTTTCGAATAAAACGTCCATCTCCTTCGCCTGAATTACCGAGTGACCTTCTCCTGGCTACGTCCTGGCTTCTCCTGGCTACGTCCTTACACGAATGTGTCCTCATCCTGGCTTCGCCTGAATTGCCGAGTGACCTCCAGCGCGGGCCCGCAGTCCTTCCTGCACTGGCCTGCACGCTCGGATTCGCTATTGCGCGCAGGCGATCGGCGTGATACGGCCTCGGGGCGCGCCAGAGGCGCCACCAGGGGGCTCCGCGGCTGCTGCCACCACCGCTTCCATGTCGACGACCTCGAGGAAGAACTCGCCCTCGACGGGCGGGGGCAGGACTGACTCCTCGCCGTCGCAGTTCTCCCCTTCGTCGTTCTTGGAGGGCACCCCCATGACGCTCCGCAGCTCGCTGAACTGCTCCTCCTCGTCGTTCAGCTCCAGCGCCGATCCATGAAATCCGCGCGGACCTCCGAAAGTTTATGTCAATGGCATGGCGTATGTCGCCGGCGCGCTCAGGGGGGAGGTGAGAGGGGGCAGGCCTTCTCAAAAGCGGCGGGGCTTCTGAAGAGCCCCCCAGCCTTCCGATAAGCCGCTTCCGCCTCTGGACAAGGCTCAGGAAACTCTTCAGAAGGCCGGAGGCCTTCCGAGCCTTCTGAGAAGGCCCACCTCCTTTGCATTCCCCCCTGGGCTCGCGGATCGTCTGCGCGCCTCGTCTCCGTCGTCGGCGTCGGCGTCGCCGGCGTCGGCGTCGGCGTCGGCGACCGCGTCGGGGTCGGGGTCGGCGTCGGCGTCGGCGGCATCATCGTCGTCGTCGGCGTCGTCGTCGTCGTCGGCGTCATCGAGATCGTGGTGCGTGTCGCTCTGCTCGGGAGCACTCGAGGGCCGCCGTCCCGGGGGCCGCTCGAGGGCCGCGCGCGCCAGCGCCGCCCCGAGCGCCGCGCACGCGCGCGCCCGCCGAGGTCCGGGGGGGCGCTGCCCGTGGGCCGGGCCGAGCTCCTCGGGGCGCGGTCGCCAGAGGCGCCTCCATGAGGGGCGGCGGCGGCAGGGGCGGCGGCGGCGACGACGGCCACGGCGGCGACGACCAAGGCGGCGGCGGTGGCAGCGACCGTCGTCGCAGCGACAGCCGCGGGGATGCCGACGCCGCCGGCGGCGGCGTCGACGTTGAGGACGACAGCAACGACATCGTCGCCGTCAGCAGACGACGACGACGACGACGACGACGACGACGACGACGACGACGACGACGACGACGACGACGATCGCGACGCGCGGCGAGGGGAGTGCACGTTCGACGGTCCAGGTTCTCAAAACGGCCAGGCGGGGGCACTGTCCAGCTCTCGCCCCAGACCTTCGGCGCCCTTGGGGGTCACGGCGGCCAGTGTGTCAGAGTTTGGGCTTCCTCGGGGCTGGGGGGGGGCTCGTTTGGAACCGGCTGGGGGCCTGAGGTGGCCCAACATTTGTTCCGCCGAGCAGGAATGGCGGGCGAGGTTCGAAGCTTTGGATTGGGGGAGGTTTTTTGCCCTTGTCTGCCTCCACTGGCCATTTCCGGGCCCCAGGATAATCAACAACGGATCCGATGTGCAGAATTGCGCCAGGTGGGCCCCGGGCGGGGTCTGGGACCGATTTTGACCCGGTTGCCTTACCCCTCCCCCTCTTGACCGACACTCTCCGGGCCCAACCAGCTCAGACGCCCTGGCCGCCTCCAAGGCCTCGTTGCCATGGCTGGATTCGCTTCGAAATGCTGCAGAGCGCGCTCGGGGGCAGGTCCACGGGACGACTTGCAGGCCCAGGAGAGGAGCCGAACCTCCAGCGTCGCGGAAACACACGACAGGCCGTTTACTTGAGTTTGGGCTTCCGGAGGCCCGCGCCGGGCTCGAGGACCAAACAAAAATAGGCGCGATGAAAGCGGATGCCTGGGGGATGGGGTCGAGAGCCTCGATGGCCCACATCTTACAAATTTACGACATACATTGGAGGCACGGGGTTGGACGCCTCAAAACGGTCTGGCGAGCCCACGGTCCACTGATCAGAACGTGATTCTGGGAGAGGTCAGGCGTCCCCAGACAAAATAATCTTTCCATGGCACTCCACAAGACTCTCAGAGCGTTGCAGGGCGCTCTGAAACGGCCGCGGTATCCGATGCATCCTCCGGACCCCCCAGCCCTCAGAGATCCACGAGGTATTCACACTCAACTACCAGATTTTGTTCAGCCCCAGGCTCCCAACGATTCGATATTTTCCAGTCTTTGGCGGGTCAACCTTCTGAGGGTTTGTCGTTTGCGCGGGGGCACGGAAAGGCTTCCGGAGGTTGAAAATTGCAAAGAATTTGCGGCTCGATTTCCAGTCTCCAGAGGTTTGGGCATCCTGCTTTCGTCTCAGGAAGACGGGCAGTTCTGTGCGGGCTTTTCCCGGGGAGCTTCTGCTTTTACACCGCGCGCTCATCGCAGCTCGTGTCACTGGGCCACATTTCGGAGTATGCTCCCGAGGCCATGCTGAAGAGGTATCGGCGACAACCCGTCGCATCGTTTTCGAAACGATCAAGATACCAGTACCCATCGATGCTCCTTTCCCCCCCTTTTTCGTTGTTGGGGGCATGTTGGGGGACCCTTGCCGCCACGGCTGGATTTGCATCGACATCCTAGTCAGAACGCACCCCAGGAGAGCTCTAGAGAGTCGCGGTATCGGCACCTTTTTGCCCCCGGCAAAATGTGATCAACGTGCCAACGCTTGAAAATCAAGGGTGCCGAGTCCGAAACTTCGCTTTCGATCACATTCGGCTCGCCCCGTCTGGTCACCCGCCATGGGCGGGGAGGATGACCACGACTCCCGCTTCGCGGGCTGGGCCAAAAAGCTGCTAATCTCCATGCAGTGTACAAGGGGTGTTGGGGTGGCGCGCCAGGGCGCGAACATGACAGGACATAACCGCGCTTCGCTAAATGTGCTGCGCGAAGCGCGAAGCTAACTGATTCAGATCCTACGCGTCTACGGCCCTTATCCGTTTCCTCCTTCGGAGGCCTAGAGGTTAACACCAACACCAAGATCGGCGGCGTGCATTCACCGAGGGAAGATGCTCCCGATCTCGGCGATGGTGGTAAGATTCGGGGTGGCCGAACTACTTCCACGAACGCCAGAATCTAGGAATACTTTCGACCTCGACATGTGGTTCGGGAGAGGCGGAGACAGTGAATTGCTCTACGTAGCCGTCTTTGGGCTCCAGTGCGGTGCGCTTGCCGCCGGCCGTCGCGCGCGTGGGCGCGCGTGCAGGCAATCTTCGGCTGCGAGCCTCGCCCGGCGGCTCTGCCTTCGCCGCTTGCCCCCTCTTCCTTAAGGGGGGCCGCCGGAGGGCCGATGCCTCCCAGGCGCCGGCCCGCTGCAGCCAGCCCTCGAGGCCGGCTGAAGCTTGTCCGGCGCCGCCCTGCTTCGGCCCCTCGAGGCCGAGGCGGCACCAGCGGCCGGGGCCGAGGCCGGGGCCGAAGCGTGAGCCGAGGCCGTCGTCCCATCACGGGCCCACCCGCTGATGGAGATTGGTTCTATCCCCCACATTCCGGCCAGACGTGGCCGAGAGCGGACTCCTTCGTTGAAGCCGTCAGGAGGGGAGTGGTCCGCTTTCGGCTGGGGGCCGAGCTTGCCCGCAACGCCAAGAGGGCGAGCTTCGAGGCGGAGTACCTCGAGGCCGAGGACCCCCAGGACGAGGTGGCACTCTGCTCCATGCGGAACGCCACTCTCCCTCCTTGCCTCCACTTCTGCACCAAGGACCCCAAGGAGTGCAGGGAGCAGGCCGATCGATCGGGAGACGGGATCGCTCTCCACCTGGGCCAGTGGCGCCCCATCAGGGAGGAGGATCTTGAGCACACGAAGGGCCAGATCCTGCCGCCGGAACGGGCGCCCGCTGAGGGGGCCGAGGGCGCCGCTGGTGCAGGGCGCCTGGTGGGCGGCGGCGTCGAGGTTCGGCAGAAGGGCGGCGACTCGGCCATAGGATTGCATAAAACCGAAGGATTGCAAAACAAAAAAAAACAGGATTGCAAAAAGAACATGTTTTTTTGGCAATCCTTTTTGCAATCCTGGGTTTTTTTGTAATCCTTCGTTTTTTTTGCAATCCTTCGTTCGAAGCGGATGGGCGAGCTACGTGCCAGGCTCCGCGGCGGCAGGCCGGCGACCAGCCCTCCATTGGACCCACCTGCCGAGCCTCCGCCACCTCGTGAGGGTCCTCGGCCGCGCCACGAGCCGGAGTTCGCGTTGGCCAAGATCGGGGACCACGAGGGCGCCCCTGGACCCGACGGCGGTGTTGAGGAAGCCTGCGACCACCGAGGTGAGAGGCAGCCGCGCGAGGAACGCAGGAGCTCGCGCGAGAGATTTTTCGACGGCCTTGCCAAGAAGTGCGGCGCGAAGGATGGAGGGTCGGATCGCCCTCGTAAGCGGTCTCGGCGCACTGCGAGGAGCAGCAGCCGTGGCTGGAGCCGAAGCAGGAGCAGGAGGCGCAGGAGTCGCAGGAGGCGTCGGACGAGGTCTCGATCATTTCGTCACGTTCGAGGTCGCTGGATGTTCCAGGGGGCCAGCTCTCGGAGCGCGAGCGTGTCATGGACACGCAAGGTCCTCTCGTACCTGCCTCGGCCGGCCGACGGGGGCGCCCCCGACCTGTGCGCCCCGGTGATGTTCAACTACCTGACAGACGTGCTGGTCCCTCGGGAGGCGAAGGCCCTCAGCCCGCGCAACGATTGCGAGTTGAGGGTTCTCGCAACTGCCATCGACTTCTTGCTCAAGATGGAGGAGCCGACGGTGCTGGACATCCTGTGCCAGCAGTTCAAGGCGGTCGAGATGTCCAATCGAGAGGGCTGGGCGGCGGCGAAGCACCTGTGCCCCGTCAAGGAGTCGAAGGTCTCCGCGACGACCGACCAGGAGCGGGGGCGGCTCTACCGCCAGGAGCGCCGCGACGCCCAGAGCGCCAAGCTCATTGCCGAGCACGGGCGCGGCCGGACCAGCGGCGCCGGTCGCTAGGGACTCGGCCGAGGCTGGAGCCCGTCAGGGAGGGCACCCGCCTTGAGGCCACCCCCAACGCAGGTGAGTCCCTCGAGGGCGCCGGGCGGGCAGCAAGGAGGCGCAGTGCGTCTCGCACACCGGCCAGACAAGCCGCCGTCGCCCACTCCTCCGGTGACAGCGGCAACGCGGAAGGTCATCGTGGACGAGTTCGAGGCTGGAGAAGAGCGTCGCCGGGCATCGTCTCTGGGAGCGCTCGACGCGAGGGCGACACGGGTCACATTCGATTCGGAATCGTCCCGCCTGGGCTTCGACCCCGGCGACGCTCCAGAGAAATTCGCGGGCCCAGGTCTTCCGCGAGTCCCGAGGGCTCGCGAGGCGGGTCGCAGTCCGTTCGAACGGCGTCCTGGTCCTCCGTGGAGCCGCGGCAGCAGTCCGAACCGGCAGAATAACCGAGGCATAGGCCATTTGGGGCAAGGACGTTCACAGAATTCTCGACGGCAGCAGAGCATCAAGTTCTACCAGCAGAGGCAAGAGGCGAGGCAGCGACGGGCGAATGCCCAAGGCCAGGTCATGGCGAGGCCTGGCGGGAAGCATGTTTGAAGCGGGGCTTCGACGAAGCTCCGCCTCCTCTGAGTGAGGAGATGGTCGCGGGTGTCAGCCTCGCAGAGCTCGGTCGCCTGTTGGCCTCTTATGCCCAGCAAGGTTGTTTTGGTGGTGCTGGCGCAGGCTCATCACGGAGGGGCGCGGGCGAGCGTGACGTCCTCCCCCTTCCCTTGTCGCCGGGCTTGGAGGTTTACCGCAGGCACCTTGCGTACCAAGAGCTGCTGCGTGAAGGTGACCCCGCAGGCCGACGCGTTGCTTGCCTTGTCCCTGCTGGCAGAGACCCTTGGCTTCGTGTCGTTATCAGTAGCCTGAACAATTTGTTCCTGGGCGAGGCTGGACTAGGTTGCGAGGCCCCCCCTGGACGGCCTGGCATCTCGAGCGTGCAGGTGGTGGCGTTTTGGCATTTGGAGCGCAAGGTCGACAGCTTCCTGGAGCGCTGCTCGGCGCCCGTACCCGTGGAGCCTCCCTCCAAGGCGTTCGAGCGCAGGGAGGTCACCTACAACGGCGACGTCGTGCAGCGCGCGGTTGAGATAACGTGGCCACGAGTCGCGAAGGCGCTCCCGCCCAAGGAAAGGTGTGCGAGCATCTACTTGCCTGACTTGGTGGAGCCTCGGTTGCGCCACGTGCTGGAGCATCCCGAGGAGACGCTGATCGACCTCGCTGGGGTCGCCGAGTGCCCCCTGCGCCGGCAAGTTTCACGTCGCCGAGTCCGATCGCGTTGCGCTTGGCCGCGGACTCCTGGAGAGGATTGTGCATTCCCCTCCGGGAGTGCGATCTGCTGCCCGCGCAGGGCCGCCCCTTGCTGAATTGGCTGTTCGGGGTCACGAAGGGGGACAGCGACGACCCCGAGTCGCCCCTGCGGCTGATTATGAACCTGACGGCGACCAACGAGGTTTCCAGGGCGATGGACGTCGATATCGGATCGCTCCCATTCCTTGCACAATGGAGGTGCATTCTGCTCGACCCCGACTCTGAGGTGCAATGGTCGTGCGACGACCTTCAGGGCGCATTTTGCCTGCTGCGGCTTCCGCCCAGTTGGGCGAGTTCTCTTGCTTTCTGCTATGCTTTTTACCGCGGCCGAGTTGGACCTCCCCGAGTACGGCGGCTCATACTGTATAGGAGCAGTTACGATGCCAGTGGGTTATACAAATGCCATGGGCATCGTCCAGCAGAGCCACCGAAGAGTCCATGCCAGTATGGGCATGAGGCCCGATGGGCCCCCCCGCGAGAGGGATATCAGGAAGGACAGAGTTTTTTCCGGCCATGAGCGCCTTCGCGAAGCATTTTTCGGAGGCCTGGCAGGCCTACTGCGACGACGCCGATTTCATTGAGATGGTCGCACGGGGGGCGCAAGGAGCTCGAGTTGCGAGGTTGGCGCTGGGTTCGCTGTCCAGGCTCGTCGCCGCTACCAGGACATGGACATTCCGCTCAGCGACAAGAGCGAGACAGATGCGAAGCGGGTTCAGCGGCTCGGCGCAGCCATCGATGGTGAAGATGGTCGCATCAGCCTGCCTCCGAAGCGCGCGGCCCTCCTGGTGAAGCTCACCTCGTACGCAGCCACGGCGTCCATCACGCACAAACAGTTCGAGATTGTCGTGGGCCACTGGGTGCACGCCTTCGGGTTCCGGCGAGAGCTGATGTCAGCGCTCGTGGAGGTTAGGCCCACCCTCCGAGAGTGGGCCCCTGCCTGGAGGCGCCGGTTGCCTGCGAGTGTCAGCCTCGAGCTCTGGCAAGCATGCGCGCTCTTGCCCTGTTGCGAATTCGACCTGAGGGCGCGGGTTAGTCCGCTGGTCACGGCGTCCGATGCATCCGAGGGTGGTGAAGGAGTCTGCTGCGCCTCGAGGCTCACAGGGCTTGGGCAAGCAGAGGTTATGAGGTTGTCGCCGAGGCTTGCCGCTTCGGCTCAGGTACTCAGGATTTCCTTGGCCTCCTGGAGCTCGGGAGCGCTGGGCCGGCCCGTGCCGCGTTCGAGGCCCTTGGGCTCGACGTCAGTTCGTATGCTGTTGGTCTGCTCCCTGATGGCGAACTGCGCGCTGCTCTCGCACGGTGGCCAGATGCACTGGCATTGCGAGGTCCCGGCAGAAGCGCTCTACACCAGCAGCTGGAGACGCTCTTGGACCGCGCCCCCCACCTGCGCGACGTGCTCGCCGTGATCTACCTCCGCAGGGTCACTCTGCGCCCTTTCGGCGAGGACGTCGCGGCTTTCTTCGAGCCGGTCGATGCTCTTCGACTTCTAGTTCGAGGAGTGCGCGTGAGTTCATGCTGCGTCTGCCCAGTGCCGTTGCCCCCGAGGCATCGGCAGGCTGTCAGCGCTCGCTTCACAAGCGAGGACTGCGCGCCGCGGGCCTGCGAGTTGGGATTGACCAGCGGCGCGCACCACGCATGGGCTGACTTCCCACGGGGGGGGCCAGCGCAGGAAGGTCGCGTCACAGACCAGATTATCGGCGACGCGCCCGGGACATCTCGGAAGCAAAGTTTCGGCCACGTTCGCAGGACAGACAGGGGCGGCTGCTTAGCACCGGCGCCCCCAGCCTGGCAGGAGGGCCCCCATCCAGCCCGACGCCTGGCCGGCCGCCAGACCCAGCCGCCCTGGCGGCAGAGCGACGGCGAGGCGACGTCGGAGGCGCCGGTGGGCCAGAGATTTGGTTGCGAGCTCGACGGTCTCCCTGGCGGCCCCGATGCCCCGGGACAGACGACCGGCCGCGTTCGCGGTCGAGGAGGCCCCGTTGCGGGCCCTCTGCCGCCCCTGGAGGGCGAGACCCCGCTGCGGAAAGCGGCGAGAGAGCTTGGCTTTCCTGTGGCGTACCTTGAGCACGCTTCGAGCAAGCGTCTAGTTCGTGACCCTGCTCAGCGAGAAATTCAAGGCCTTGCCGTCTCGGCGCGCCTCCTGCCGCCGCCAGTGCCTGGGGCCTTAGTCGGCAACTGGGCCTGTTCTTCTGGCTACCTGCCGCGCCCGCCGACGGCGCCCGAGTTTGGGGGCATCCCAGCCCACATAACCATGCACTGCTGGAAGCGCTGCTTGGCAAGGGTCTGCAGGAGTGTTCGGAGCAAGACTTGCAGCTGCTCGCTCTGCAGGGGCTCGCGCGGGCCTCCATCTACAAGGGCTCGGACGTGAGGCTCGCCACGCAGTCCCGGGGCCGAGGGGGGGCGCCCCCGCTGAGCGCTGGCGTTAGCGAGTGGCCCTGGCCTGGCGAATGGCCGGAGGGCACATTAACGTGCTTGAGATGCGCACATTGCTGAGCGCAGTGCGCTGCAGATTGCGTAAACCTCAGAATGTGCGCACGAGAGCGCTCCACTTCTGCGACTCCCAGGTGTGCATCAGCGTTGCCTGCAAAGGGTGGAGCAGTTCCCGAGCCCTTCAAAGAGTTGTTCGTCGCTTGTCTAGCTTGTTTCTTGCTGCCTCTCTCTACAACTACTACGTGTGCGTCCGGTCGGAAGACAATCCGGCCGACGAGCCAAGCAGATGGGGAAGCAAATAGTGGAGCGACGGACGGCACGCGAGAGACAGGCAGAGCGACGCAAGGCAGGCACGCTGAGAATCCTTAAGGTGGGCCTGAGGGCCCTGAAGCGCTATGAGCGCGCGACTGAGACATTATTTTCTTACCTTGACTTGCATGGTCACCCTCTCCCCACAACCGGAGAGGAGGTAGATCGACTGCTTTCGGACTTTATGGAGGAAGTTTGGGACACTGGCGGCAGCCGCAGCCTTGTGGCCGACGCCATCTGCGGGCTTCAACACTTCATCCCCGCCTTGCGCAAGCAGTTGCGGGAGGCCTGGTCTCTGTTGCGAGTTTGGGACCACCATGAAATCCCGGCATGGGCGCCACCTTTGGCAGCGATCCAGTGCTTGGCCATGACGGGGTACGCACTGGAAGCCGGGCGCGTTGACATCGCTGCCGCTCTCATGGTGGGTTTCAACGGTTTCCTGAGGCCGTCGGAGCTGCTGTTCGTCACGGCAGACACCGTGTTCGACCCAAAGGCTGGCGTCGTCATGATCAACCCTGGCATGACCAAGGGTGGTCAGCGACAGGGCGCGCCCGAGTCCATCGTCATAGACGACTGCGTTGCTGTGGGGTTGATGCGTCTACATTTTTTTACGCGCTCCCGCAGGGAGGCGCCCCTCCCCAAGGGCCTGGTTGAGTATCGCAAGCAGTTCACAAAGCTGCTGCTCCAGATTGGCGCGGACCCAGCCGACGTCAAGCCTTACTCTGTCAGGCGCGGGGGCGCTACTCACCATTTTTCGACGCTGGGCAACATGTCGCTCACTTCTGAACGTGGGCGCTGGCGCTCAAAGAACATGGCAAAAATCTACATTACCGAAGCCATGGGGCACTTGGAGCGCACGCGCGCGACCCATCACAACCAGGCCCGGCTAGACAGAGGCCTTCGGAAACTCCATTATTGTCTCGGTCGCCTCCGGCATCACGGGTAGGGTGGAGGTCTACGCAGAGTCTGTTTACATAATCGCCTTCGGCATGCAGGTGTCGGCGGAGATAGACCTCGCAGCTCCGCCAAACCAGTTTTGGCGAGGAGAGAAATCCCTCTCTTTTGAGCCGCTGTCCTTTCCAGCCAGGCCTCAGCGGCTGGTGCTTTCCGCCTGAAAAACAGGCGAGATCTCTCCAGCCATGGTGGCTGAGGCCTGAGGGTTTCACGACGTGCTTCGCGTCGTGCTGCGAGGTGTGTGGGGGGGGGGCGCCTCTGACACGACTGCGGTGCGCGCCTGCGCCAGCAGAAATGCTGCATCATCGTATTCACGATCAGAGCTCGATCGAACCACATGTTACCCCTGTGGAGGCACCCCCCTGTGTTGGTATTGGTGCCCATTCCCAGGCCTCCAACTCCTCCCACCGTCGGCAGGCCAGTGGTTACAGGGCTGCACCGCGAGACTCAGACCTTCGACGCCATGGCGTTCGTTGCGACGTGGGCCTCCATAGCCCCGACCTCTTCCCCGTGAAGGGCTGTGGATCCGGGGTCGCCTTTTCATTGGCCCAGGGCCCGAAAGTCTAGGCCTCCCAGATGGGGTCCGAGTAGATGGGGTCAGAGGATCGCGCCGAATGGCCGATGCATCGGTGATGCGGCTCGATGTGGAGTCCGATTTTCTCCACGCCGACGTCGCCGATGCACCGCCGATGTCGCCAGTGCTTCGCCAAAGCATCGCCGATGCATCGGCGATGCATCGGCGATGCGGCGCGATCCTCCGACCCCATCTACTCGGACCCCATCTAGGCGGCCTCCAGAAATTGGCCGCTTCCGAGGGTCCAAGCGAGGGCTGGTTTTTTGCTGAGGACGCTGAAGCTCTGAGTCTCCGAACGCCTCCAGAGGCCCAGAAGAGGAAGGAGAACGAAAAAGCTCGATATTAGTTGCCTCTTCTCCTCCCACCGTCGCCTGGTCCAGCGGTTCCGGCCCCCCCCACCACCGTGTCAGCGCCACCGAGATGGGTTCTTTGCAGCGTACGGGAAGGTGGCTCGAAAGTGGCAGGAAAGCGCCAGCGTCGTGAAGGAAGCGACACGTTCCTGCATCACCCCGAGCGTGGGACCCTTCCATGGCCCATCACGAGTGGCGCTGACCCTTGCACGAGGCGCGAGCCCACATGGTTACCAAGACCTCCGGCACCGTGCGGCTCTCGATGGACACAATATTCCGGAACGCCGCGAGACACGGCATCGTCGTGACCCGCGATGGGCGCTGATTGCCCGCCGTTGGCCATCCGCTTCGCGATCCGGCGGCCCTGAGAACCTCCTTCGAGGCTCGAGGATCAAGGGTGTTTGGACGTATTTGATTGGCCTCTCCAAAACTCGGAGGGAGCTTCCCTGACCGATCCAGAGGAAAGGAGCCCTTCCTTGTTCCTCTCTCTGCCCGTCCGCCCTGAGTGTTTCCTCCCCCTCCTCCTCGTCCTCTTCCTCCTCCTCCTCCTCCTCCTCCTCCTCCTCCTCCTCCTCCTCCTCCTCCTCCTCCTCCTCCTCCTCCTCTCCTCCTTGTCCTCTCCTCCTCCTCCTCCAGGTCCTCGTCCTCCTGCTCCTAATCTTCCTCCCCCTGTTCCCACAACTCCATCCATGTTTTTTCTCCGCCCTCCTGGTCATCCTTCCTCCCCCTCCTCATCCTCCTCCTCCTCCTCCTCCTCCTCCTCCTCCTCCTCCTCCTCCTCTTCTAACCCTCGTCCTCCTCCTCTTCGTCGTCCTCCTCCCCCTTGCACACAGCAGTTCTGGCTCAGGCTCCTGAGCTTCCAAGCGCGTGCTTCAGAACCGTTCGCGCTTACGGGATGTTCTTCACGTTTCGCACGGATGGTCTTTCCAACACATGTTTCGGCGGGCCCTGCGCTTCTTCGGGGGTGCCGAAGCGGCTGCTACGACAATCGGGCGTCGCGCGCCACCTGTTGCGAATGCGGGACGAACGCGCCCAGCAAGGTCATCAATTCGGCGAATGGCAGCGGCGACAGCCAAGGTGCCTCGACCCGCTTCGGACGAGGACCGCAGGGCGAGTGGCCCAACGGCGCGCCTTCGCCTGGCGACCTCGACCTGGCGCGGCCCACCAACGCTCTCCAAGTCCAGGTTGCCAAACTGTCGCTGTCGGGTGTGTTCACTTCTGCTGGACAGTCTCCGCCATGAAAGCCTAAGAGTACGGGCGGGAGCGGCACCGCGGACTTCAAGGTGCGATGCGCGCATCAAGGATCGACACCGCGGCCATCGCTGCAGTGGAGGCAACAGAAGGAAGGCGACGGAAACCAACCACCTTTTGCGCAGTCGGTTCGATGGAAATGTGGCAATTTCCAAGAGAAGGTCGGCAACCTTGAGCGGCGGGCGCCCACCATCCAAGAAGAGAAGACCAAACTCGATTCAGAGTTGGTTTATTTGCACAAGTCAGTCGACGTGTCCCGGGAGGGGCCCACCAAGGCCGCCTAGGCGCCGTGCAAGGCACAGGGGTCCGAGTTCAAGAGACCGATGAAGGTCGTCTCGACCAGCTTAGGTGAGGGCGTTTTGGAAGTCAAGGGGGGCAGAAAACGCCCGAGGCCATACAGCGCCTGCACAGCGACGCCCTGCGCAAGGCCAAAACAGACGCTGAGACAGCAGACCAACCAGCAACACCTGCGGCGGGAGGCGGCCAAACGGCGCCAGCGGCACCGCCAGCGCCCGCCGAGTCTGCGTCAGTGCCCATGGACCTTCAGATTCTGACGATGCTGAGTTTCACGCTGGCCTCGGACCCGCTCTTGAGGAAGGCGAGGGAGACACAGCCAGAGTCGCGGCCCCCATCGCTGCTAAGTCATCCAAGATACCACGGCAAGGTCACGCGATGGCGCAGGGCATCTTCCGAGGACGCGCGGGCCCAGACCTTCAAGCACTTCAGCAACCGCGTCGTTGTCAACGGGGCTCGGTGCTGGGACATCAGCGCCAGTCAGGCGTCGGGCAGGCAACCTTGCCCCCCACCCCCCACACGCACACACACACACACAAATACACGCACGCACGCACGCACGCACGCACGGACGGACGCACGCACGCACGCACGCACACACACACACACACACACACACACACACACGCACACACACAGTCACACACAGTCACACACACACACAGTCACACACACACACACACGCACGCACGCACACACACACACACACACACACACACACTGTGCCCAACGCGGGTGCTGACTAAGGATAGCTCATGAACACACACACACTGTGCCCAACGCGGGTGCTGACTAAGGATAGCTCATGAAGGTGCTGACCAAGTTGTCATTTGACGAGTACCGGGGCTAATGCCAGTAGCTGGGGATCCGCTGGCTCTGTCTTGAATTGGATTCAAGATCGGGCCCAAGCGGACCGGGGGGCCCCATGGAGGCTCGACCGAGATGTCGCCAAGTTCCAAGTCCTCGCTTTCCCGGAGATTCGCTCGCAGCGCCAGGGCGAGCTCGCGAAAGCCCAGAAGCAGGCCCTTCGCAACGGGCACAAGATCGCGCTAGGATGACTTGGGAGTACAGGCACAGGGCCCCTTTCACTGCCCAGGATGCGTCGGCGCGGTCGCCAAAGGGCCTTCGGCCCCTCTGCGATCTTGCTTCCAGATGTCAAGGGGAAGGCGATCAAGGGTCGGACCCTGGACTTCGATATCCCGGAGGGGCCGGAGACCTTCTGCGCCAATCTGGCGAACGACATGGGCGCGGGGGGGGGGGCGGGCGATCAAGGCATTCGACATTCCAGGCGCGACCCGTTCGCGCAGCCGCAGAGCGCGCGCGGGGGGGCGCTGGGCGCCACTGCAATCTCAACGTCGCCCCCCGACAGCTGCGCGCGCGATGTGCAAGCGATCGCCCGCTGCCCGTCGCTCCCACAGTCCGCCACCAAGTCACGTTTGAGCCCGTGGACGCCACTATCGCGGGGCGCTAGCAGGAGCCTCAGGAAGATGAGTGGGTTAATCCGCTCTGTCTGGATATTTGGCCCCTGGCTTGGCAGCGGTTCTCGAGGGCCAGAGAGGTTCGTCCTGGGCCGCGGCGCCGAAGACGCCGCGAAGTCGGGTTGCTCGGCCGGGCTCCGCAGTCGGCCACTAGCCGTCGTCGCCCATCGAGCGGGATGTCCGCCGATGGCATTCGCCGAAGACGCGGGCATGGGCGGCGCTTGCATCGCCGGCAATGGAAGCCCGAGCTCTCGTCCGCGGCCGGCCTCGTTCCAAGGGGTTCCACATGCTGACGCACTGCGCATTTCCAACCGTGACGAGCGCGAGCTCGACGCCCTGAGGCCGCGGGCCATTTGTTTTCGCCACGATTGGGGGCGGGCGCGAGTGAGCCTCGGGCGCGCGGAGACCCGCGGGCGCGGAGGTCAGTCGCCGCCCGAGGCTGGGCGCAGCCCAGACTCAGGGACTGGAAGGACGGGGTCATGGGAATCATTTGGACGCGGGGGCACAGTCACCCGCGCCGTTTCGAAGCTGGAGGCGCCAAGGCAGTTCGTTGCAGGCGGCGGCTCGAGACGCGGCGCCAGCCGCGCGCCGCACGATGGGCGAGAGGCGCATTTCAGCATGTCGAAGATACCTGATGGAGACCCAGAAGAACCCGCGTTGAGCTTCGTGGAGACAGAGGGCCCGCATGAAGCACGGGGCCTTGCACGCCCAGGTCGGGACGGCTTTCGCCCGAGATGGGCGGCGGAGCTAGAGTCGGCGGCCCGGGCTTCTCGCAGCTTTTGACTTGGGCCCACCGGCCCTCGCGGCGACCATGGCGAGCGCCGTATTCCTGGACGCGCCCGCAGGGGGGGGGGGAAGGGCTCGAGCCCATCGGCCAGCCGTGTTTCTCCATGAAGATACGGGGTCAGGCGAGGCGACCCCCCGCGCAAATGGCGGGAGAAATCGCGCGCTGCCGATTTCCCCCTGGAGCCAGGTCCAGATGCCACTTGAGAGCGGGCAGGTTGGCCCGCGACGTTCTGGGGGCCCGCGAAGCAGGCGCTGGTCACCCGGGCGCCAGCTCTCCTCGATCTAGTCGGGCCCCATGCGATCGTCGCGCGCGGGGTTGCCTGACGGCGGCGAAGAGGTTTGAGTTTCTAGCGCGTTAGCGTCGAGGCCGATGCCGCGTTCACGCCGACCGCTGCGCGCGCCGCTATGGCGGGGCAGCTTCGGAGGCCATTGTCGCGAACGGCGCGACCGTCGCCGTCTGCTCGGCAGCCGCGACAATTGCTCGCGCGCTGTCCCTTTGCGCTCTGCTGCGCTCGTCCTGACGCGCGCGAGCGCCGCCAGTCGCCGCGCGTTCGTTGCGAGGTCAACGGCGACGCCCGTTCGAGCGCAAATCCTCGCGCCATCTGTCTGGTTCGCGCGGGCGCCCTCAGCCGACGCGCGTTCGCAGCTCGCCCGGCGACGTCGCATCGCACGAGCTGCAAGTCAGCGTATCAAGTTGCAAGGCAACGAGCTGCAGGAGCGACATTTCTGATTCGGTCTCTCCGAGACCCCGAGTTACCAGTCGAGCGCGAGCAGCGCGCGTGCTTTGGCTCCGGGGAGGTCGATGTGCACCAGCAGCAGCGCGTGACCTTGCCCAGATCATGCCGCGCGGACACTGCGCGGGCACTTGGGGCTAATTCTTCCTTTGGGGGACCGTGTAGAATAGGCGTCCACAGCGCCGGACTCTCGGCGTCGTCGGCAAGGGCCTAGCGGCCCAAGATCAGCCGGGCGGCTGGCGCCGGTCCAAGTCTGACGCATTGGACATGGCCGACGGCGGCGGCCCCCCTGGGGCGCGAGCGTCTCGGGTGCACCTCCTACGAGCATGGCCGACCCTCGGGCGTCCGCGGCCAGCCATCCTGGAAGGCTCCGCGCGGGGGCGTCTGCGGGGCCCCGCATTTGTTCACCCATGGGCCCAGGGCCAATGACGAGCCCATCTTCGCTTGTTCGGGGCGCGTGGTCTTCGCGTTGGCTACGGCGGTCTGGGGAGGAGCTCCGAACACTGGGCTTGCGCGGGGCACCGAGGGCAGGCGTTCCAGAAGTTTCAAGATGTCACTTGCCCGCGTGCACGTAGCATGCGCAGGGGTGTGCGTAACTGCAGCGCCATCAGCAATGACGCGGGCATTGCGCTCATCTCGGGCTGGCCCAGGTGTAAATCTGCGACGCGGTTGGCACGGAGGCCCGAACGACGAGCGTTGGGCCTTCGAGGTGGCCCCGATGCTCCACCCAATTGCCCTCTCTTCTGGGTTGGAATATGTAGGCCTGTGTTCTTGGAGTAAACATCATCAGCGGTGCTCCCAGGGGCTGGCGGGCATCGCGCACCGCCCGCAGTCTCGCTTGTCCGCGAGCAAGTTTTATCTTGCGCAGCGCTGCCAGATTTGTCGAGGCGCTTCTGGCGCCCCAGCACCGACAGCATGAATTTCCAGCGAATGCTGCTTTCCGACAAGACCACGCAGGACGCAGGTCGATGAGACTGGCCCAGAATGTCCACCGACCTGGGGAGACTACGGGTGGAACGTTTGCCAGAGAAGTGCTCCCTGACCCTCCGAGTCGTTTTTGAATCGAGAGCCCCGCCGCGACCTTGTTTTGGGGAACAAACCCCAGGTCGGAGTCTTGTCGGGGCCGCTCTGTCCAGACGGTTCTTCGAAGTCATCGGGCCTCGACGGGCTCAGAGAAGAGGGGCTAAGCCATCGTCGCTGTCGACGGTTCCGGGTAGATTTTCCACGAAGTGTGCGCCCCCCTTTCCCTTGGGCGCTGCCCTGGACCAAACACGCAAAGATGGGAGGGGGGACCATGCTGAATATATGATCCCGGGTCGAGGTTTCACAGCCCTCCCCAGATGGGATGGGCCCCAGTGAACACAGGCCCCCTCCCCCCAGATGCCTCGCATCGCTCGGACGTGTGCATTTGTTCTCGGCGAGGACCAAAAAAACAAACACGCACGAAACCGAGAAATGCACGGGGAATGGACGTCCGAACGATGGCAGGGATGGGATTGGGGGGGCGACGACGCCGACGCAAACGCCAACGCCGACGGATGGCGACGACGACGACGACGACGATGACGACGACGACGACGACGACGACGACGACGACGACGACGACGACGACGACGAACCATCCCACACCCACAGGGAGAGAGAAGGGGGCGCACCGGCACCGTCCACCACGCCACGCCCACGGGGCCACGACCACAAGGGGGGAACGATTCCTTTCGCGAGGCCTTCGCGAGGCTCGCGGGCGCACCCATTCAGAGGTCGGGGGCCGTCGATCCCATATGCAGCGGGGGTGGGCAGGGGGGGGCAATCCTGGATCACATATGCTCACACAGCTTGGTTTTCCTCTGCTTCAGTTTTACATCGACCGCGCAACGCCCAGTGGCATCGACGCGGGTCGGTTCGCCCACTGGGAAGGAAAAGCCAACGATGCAGCGGGCGAATTCGCTGAGGCTGGAGTCGGCAAGCACGGCGCCGCCAGTGGCCATGCCAGTTTTTCCCGAGGGCTCCGCAGCTGGACCCTCGAGGCAGGGCGTCGGGCAAGTCATTCCGCAGTTTCGATCGCTGGGGCTGAGGCTCGCGACGCGGAGGGGCCGGTTGTGCCACCAGCTGGACCAGGCGAGCCGGCGCTAGCCGGCGGCGACGCCAAAGGCTCCCAGGCACCGCGCGAGGACGCGGGGCCACCCCCAGGGGGTTGGGGCAATTCTTGGGGGGCAGGTGGGATGGGTTTCGCTCGCATTGTTTGCAGCGTCCAAAGACGCGCCTTCCTATCTTCGCCTGTCTGCGCCCCCACGGAAAACACCATTGAGAGAGTAAGTTTGCGATGCAACTGAGGGCTTTTGACCAGCGGAGGTTCTGCCGATGAAGCCTTCAAGGGTGCTTACAATGTACTGACGGGTGGAACGGGCGGCCCAGCCGACCAGCCCCGTCGAACTCGCCAGCTTAAGTTCATGTCTGACACGAAGGAGCGAAAAGACCTGACCCTCGGGGTTCCAAGGGGCTTGGAAGTTGCCGAGCGCAGGGACTGAGCTGAGACGCCTGGGGGCGACGAGGTCAGGTCTGCCTGGGCACAATTTCGCGCCTTCTGGTGGTGCCCCTAGCGGGCAAATGGTGGAGCAGCTCGGGTTGCCAGAAGATGACCAAGAGAGGGTCCGAGCTTCGGGGGCATCTTCGACGCGAGCCACGCCCCTCCTTGGAAAGGGGTCGGACTCAGGGGTGTCGCGTGAGCACACCTGCTTGTTGTTAGGCGCGCCGCCAGCCAAACAAATTCCTCCTCTTGCACCTTCACAGGACGTCTTGTATCCAGCAGGCACGCAGGCGATACTAGATCCTCCCATGACAGATTGAGCGTCTGGAAAAAATGGTGGGCGGCTCCTACCTTACCTCTAAAGCAAGGGGGAGAACGAGAACGGAAGTTGTTCACAGGGCTTCAATGGCAAACGCTAGCGACACCGGCACTGTGATACACATCCGTCCGTGAGCCGCAATGGCAGCGGGCCGGATGGTTCCCGGACGCGGGTTGCTCCATGGTGCACGAAGTCAGTGTGTACAGGTTCCGAGAGTACCCGAAAAGACCCCAGGCGGGCTTCAAACAGGACCCAGGAGGATAGTCAAGCGTACACTCAATCAGTTCAGGCGCCAGGAGATCTTCTCGGAAACAGAAGTTAATTATGATTGTGTCTGGGGGGCATCAAAGGGTTACGAACCAACTATCATTCCAAGCAGTGGGATGAAATTGAGTAGTTTAAACGCGAGGAGGCTTACGAGTGATCCTGCATGTGCGAATTCTCCGCTACGCTACGACGCTGCGTCGCAATCACACTCAAACTTCACAGACATCTAGAAGAGGCAAAATCGCCAACACTGGTTTTTTTTTTCTGAGGCTGCCCGTTGCCGTGTCTTCGGCCACGTGGGGTTCTCGGACCCGCTTGCACAGCGGCCCACTGGTACCAGCTCTATTGTCATTCGGCATGTTTGTGTGCAGCTTGTGCCACGGCGTGTGATGAGTTGCCGATGCGGCCTGAGGGAACGCGTCGACGTTGACTTGAACCGCAATGATGTAAGATGCTGCGGCTCATTCGAGACGTCCCCCTGGCACTCCCGCAGGGAACGTCTCCCCCACCGCATGTTTCCCCCTCCGATGTTGCCAGCTCAGTCGGCCTGCGCTGCTGCCCTGCGGCGCGCAAACTGCACCAGCTGCGCGCTTTGGGTACTCCAGATTTCGTAATAAAGGGAGGGGGGTCTCATTTCGGGGGGGGGTCTCTTCCAGGCTATCTTGGAGGGCCTGGGTGGGTCTGGGGACGATGTTTTGGAGGGTTCTCCCACGGGGGGGGTCTGAAATGGCTTGTCTTGGAGGGTCCAGACCCCCTCCCTTTTATTACGAAATCTGGAGTAACAGTCCCCCCGCGTGTCGGCGAGCACAGGCCCACGGGTCGCTTTGAGGCAGCGGCGTGGAACGAGGGCGCTCTCTCCGTTGCCCACGCTCCTCGCCCTCCCTGCCTGCGCGCCCGGCTGGTCTGCGCCGGCGCGGAGCCCTTGGTCAACAAAGCAGACGATGACGAAGAAGACGAGGAGGACGACGACGACGAAGACGACGACGACGACGACGATCTCGCCGTTGACGACGAAGAGAACGACCACGATAGCAAACGACAACGACACGGACGACGACGAAAACCACGACCAGTGCTCGCCTCGCGGCGACGGGGAGCAAAGACCGGCATGCGGGTGCACAACAAGGTGCACAACGGGCAACAGGTGCAGCTCGCTGAAATTCGGTGTTCCTGCCTCGTCCCCCTCCCACCCTCGACCTCCAACGTGGTGTTTCTGTTGACGGCGCAGGCCCAGGGATTTGTTGATCTCATCTCCGGGGCTGGTGTTTCGTCGTGGGCAGCTCTTGTTGCGGCCCCCGAGGTCCGAGATGGCCCCCAGCCGCCGAGGTGGGCACGAGTCGCCCGTCGTGTTTTTTCCTCGCGACGCCTAGGTGCCCGGGTCCTCCTCTTCCTTCCCCTCTCTCCAAGCGCGCGTCTTGGCCAGCCAAGTGGAACGAGCAGCCTGGGGCCCGCCTTGGGGCGGGACGGCGGCACTGCGGCTCCAGAGCTCCGGCCCTGATGCCCCTTCATCATGGAGGGCTCCAGAATTGGTGGGGGTCAAAGCAGGGGGGGGGGTCGGAGCGACTGCCTCCCTCATCTCCCTCCTCACCCCCTTCATCACCCCCCTCCTCCCTCCCATTGGGGGGAGGCCGATCATACACCAGCACCGCTCCTCGCCAGGCCACTCCTGGGCCCGGGGTGGGTTCGGCAGGATCGAGACACCTCACCGACGCCTTGTTTTTCATACGTGCCCCTGGCCCTATCGACCGCTTCCCTCGAAGCACCTGACTATCAGGGACTATTGTTTGATGATCAGAAAAAAACACGCTGTTGAAGGCCGACATTGAGGAACCACGTTGGCACTTTTTTCATACTTTCAAACGCAAACACACACACACACACACACACACACACACGCATGCAAAGACACACACACACACGCGCACACACACTCACACAAACACATACACGCAAAACCACGTCGGCTGTCTCGGTCGGTGTGTATTTGAGCAGATGGAAAATGTCGTTGAACTGCAACTGTTTCGCATTGCATGCTTCATGGTCGCGGAGGGTGCGCGGCTACGGACGCGATGAGCCCTTGCTCGATGGCAGGTGGTCTCTGCCGATCGATTTCGGCCTCTGTGGCTCTTTCGGGGCGGCCGAGAATTGGTCCCAGAGACGCGGTCGAGAGCCCCGAGGGTCCCACGTCGCGCAGAGACCACGACGTCGGAGACTTGGGGAGGGGGCTGCGGTAATTAGTTTCGTGCAGCCTCACCGCCGCGGCGGCACGATTGCAGGCATGAAGGTTTCATCGGGCTCTGGAGCTGACACTGGAAAGCCCGCGGCGCGAAATCCACAGGAAAGACGGCGGCGTTTCCTGTCCCTGCGTGGTTTTCGGGCCTCGGTTCTGTTCGGCCGGTCCCTCCGCCTCTCGTGTCTGCTCTGGCCCTCGCTACGTGTCGTTGTCGGGCCCTCGTCGGTCCATCGTCGCTGTGCGACTGCCTGGGACTTAGCGCGTGACCCTAACACACGTCCACAACAAGGATGGCGTCGACGGATTCCCAGGACGCTCGGCAGCAGAGATCGCCGAGGGTCGGGAGTTTTGGCGCGGCGACGGGCGCCGAAGCCCAGAGGCAGGCGTGGCAGGAGGCCGCCGCGGGGGAGGAGAAGAGAAGGAGGAGGAGGAGGAGGAGGAGGAGGAGGAGGAGGAAAAGGAGGAGGAGGAGGAGGAGGAGGAGGAAAGGAGGAGGAGGAGGAGGAGGAGGAGGCAGGAGGCCGCCGCAGGGGAGGAGAGGAGGAGGAGGAGGAGGAGGAGGAGGAGGAGGAGGAGGAGGAGGAGGCCCCCTGCTGTGACCCCCTTGTGAAGCCTTCTGCGCCTGAACGCGCGGCCGGATATGTCGCCCCGCGCGCGGCGCTGGGTGGACGGCGATTCGGAGGGGTCGTGTTGCCGAGCCGAAAGAGGTAGTGGCACAAAAGGGCTCACGGCGGCACAGCGCCTGGGGAGGAGGACCCAGACCTCCAGCGCCCGGAGATGAGACGGAAGGATGCTGTTCGTGACGTCCGCCCTCATGGGGCCGTCTTCTCCGCTGAACATCCCGATTGCGTTGTGCAGTGTGCTCTGCCGCCATGGTGTAATTGAGAGGGGAGGCCACAGCGCTCTCTGCGCTTTGAGCGCCGCGTGTCATCCGCTGTGACTGGAAGGCTGTCGGGGACTTCTTGGAGGCGTCTGGCGCTCTCTCGGGTCCGTCTTGAGACGCTCTGAGGACGTTCTGACACTGTTCACAAGTCTTGTGGGCCTACGCACAGCAGGCCATACGCCGGGACCGTCTCTTCAAAACGAGGACCCAACATCACAGGATGGCCGGGGGGGAAATCAGCCTCGCGAAGGACCCAACCATATGCAGTTGCGAGTACCGCAATTGTGAATATCTTCTTCGGTGGCGCTCCCTTGGGGCCACGGACCGAAAGAGGGGTGCGCCGAATTGCATGGCGGGGTACACAACACGAACGAAGACGATAGGTCTTATTACGAGAGATTTAGCGCGGGTGAGTCTGAGCGCGAGTGAGTCTGAGTGTGAATGAGTCTGCGTGCGAGTGAGTTGTTTTGCACGAATGCGAGCATGATCACGCCTGCAGCGGCGGCCACGGGAGCCGACGCCGCGCGATGGACCAGGCGAGACCGAGGCGAACCCAGCGGGGCTGGGGCGCCACCCCCAGCCCCTCCGCTTCCATGCCCGCCGCCAGGCAAGACGCGGTCTGTCTGCCTCGTGGACGTCGGTCGCTCCGCGAAACGGGCCAGGACTGAACCCGAGAACCCAGGACCGAGCCAGGGAAAAGGAGGCTGACCACCGCCGTGGCCCCTCTGACCCCGCCATGGCATGCCCGCGCCCGGCGTTGCTTAATAACGTGGCAAGCCTGGACACCGGCCAGCTTTCACGGCAGCAGCTAACCGACGTCATTTGGCACCTCCGACAGCTGGGCTTCGCTGCGGACCAGATCTACAGGGCCGACTGCCACTCCCACCCGCGCCCCTCCCCACCCCCCGCTTACGACGTGGACTGCCAGGAAGAACGATTGTTTCGGGACTTCATTGACTTGTTCTGGCCAGACGGTTATGTCACGCCGACCCCTCAGCTGGCTCGAGCGACCTGGGACACTGACCAGTACGTCCTGGGGCACGCAGCGACCCGCTTTGACCAACGCGGGCCTTTCGCATCTGAAGGCTGCTGAAGCCTTTCGGCCAGGGATTCCGGTCCAGCACGTAGTTACGCAGTTGTTGACCACGCCCGCCGGCTGCGCACGGACACAGCCGCGTCGCGTTCATACATGGGCAAAGGAGCGGGCCCCCAACGAAGGCCCCCAGCAGCGAGCATGGATCCCATAACTGGCCCCAAACGGAATGCGCCAGTTCCCTGATGTCCGTCTACGGGGATCGCGCGCCAGAGGATTTCCTCATCTGAGGTGACGCCAGGGCCCGTGCGCCACTTCAGATGAGGACCTGGGACTACGAGCAGAGCACTGCAGCATCTGGTTGAGGTTAAGGGCAACGTCACGGAGCGGGGGGGCCAGATATGGTCGAGAACGCACCCAGAATTGGACAGTCCAAGAAGGGCACCAAGAAGAAATGCACGGCCACTTCCACCTGACCGTCTGCGGGCACCGGCGGGGCGGCTCATTCGCCGATTTCCGCCCGCGCGACATGGGCATAGCTGGCGCCGCCAAAAACAAGGGCGCCCCGCAGGGTGCCCCTGCCGAGGCGCCCCGTCGGGCATGCCGCCCGCGCCGCCGCCGCCGCCGCCCCCCGTGAAACAGGCCGCTGGGCTGCTGAACGGCCCGGCCCGGAGGTCCTTGCCGACGGCCATGACAGCCCCACCCACTCCCCCGCCCGCGACCCACGTCGGGGGCAGCGCCGACAATTGCGAGCCCGCGGCCCCGGCCCGCGCCCCCGGGCGCCCCCGCTCTCCCGAGCCCGAGCGACCTCGAGCGCGTCAGGGCGAGCCGTTAGTCCGAGGCGCGACCCTGGCGGACCTGGGCGCAGGGGCCGCCCAGCCGGCCCCACTCCCTGACGAACGCCGCTCCTCCAGTAGAGACGCCAGACCCAGACCCAGAATGTCAACCACGCTGGAGCCCAGAAAGCGCCCGCGCGAGTGAGCAGCAACCAGATCCCTTCACCACCCGCGAGTCCGACGACGAGCCGGCGCGCGCGCGCACCAGAGACACTTGGCAATACCAGGGATCCCGAGGGGTCGGCAGGACTGGGGCCCCCGCCAGACCTCGCGGCTCCAGGGCTACAGGTCTGAAGCGGCCCAGCACTCAGAGCGGCCCGCTCCCCCCAACCCGTGCAAGCGGCCTCTCAACGCCACGTCCTGGGCTCGTGAAGGGCGGGGGTCGGCCCGGGCGGACGAAGCGCGGCTGCCGTCACGTGGTGCCCAGAGCGTGGCACGCATAGCGCTGGCACCCGGGCGTGGCCCCCGACCGCCGCACCGATGCCACGGACCCCTTCTGCAGATCCTCGGACGACGCAGACACGTTCCTCGCAGATTCGGCCGCAGCACGAAACGACGCGACCCTGTGAGCGGAGAATCCGAACATCCGACTTGATCGGGACGCCGCACGGAGGTCAACGGGAGGCAGGGCCAAGCAGAGGGACACCGATACCTGCAAAGGCCCAGGGAAGGGCACAGCAACAGGCTCCCATGACGCCGTGCCCCGACCGCACTGGGATCGCAACGCGAGGAGCCGCTACGATTGCACGAACTGGTTTCCCCGCGGTCCCCGGTGGCTCTCACACCGCCTAGTGCTTGTACCGGCCACCCGACCTGGCCGCGCTTGAGCCTCGTACTCGCATCATCTTCTCATCTGCTTCATCTCTTATCCTCCCTGGATTGATTCGGCTTCCCCCCCCCCTGGTCTCCCTCCTCGGTGTTGCTCTCTCCCTGCCCGCCCCTGCTTCCCCGCCTCTCCCCATCTCCCCCCTCTCCCCCGCCAGCGCCGCCATGGCGCTGACTCGCCGGCCCCGGCCGCCCCGCGGAGGCCTCCTCCGCGCCTCCCTCGAGGAGCTCTTCGACGAGTGTGTCCGCTCTTCCTGGAACCTGGCACTCGAGCCGCTGCCCCTTGGCCCCCGGCTGTTCGAGCCTAGTGCCTGGCGTCATTGCCGGGTGCGGCCTTGGGCCCTGGATGCCCACTTCTGAACTGCCAGCGCTGACGCTTTCCTGGTTTGACGGACCCGTGGATTCGTTCATCCAAGCGTTCTGATCCGCCCGATTCGTCCAGCACGGGTGGTGCCTGGCCGCTCTTCTTGTTCGGCCTCTCCCTCAAGTGCCAATCGCGCTTACCCGCGGCGCCGCCTGAGTCTGCTCTTCCCTCTCCGAGACCGCCCTGTCCAAGTTCCTCGTGTTCCCTGATCAGGACTACCTCTACAAGCACGCCATGTCCTGTCCCGGGACTACCTTCGCCTGGTCGCGGGCTCTCAGCACTGCTGCAAGGTATTCCATTCACGGTCTCCCCCTCTATGCGGCTTCCACGTGGCTGCACGGCCCCCGCGCGCCCGCGAAAAAACTACATGTTCTGACCAGCCTCCTTCTGTTCCGCCCCTCCGGTCTTCCCGCGCCGTCGTGCCTCAATTCGCGTCGATGCGCCCCGCCGTTTGCTTGACCGACGCCTGCTCGCTTGCGTCCGTGGGGCAAAAAGTTCGCCGGGAGATTGTCCGTAGCGCGCGTGGGCGACCCGCGTGCACTTGCGTGGCATTGCGCGGTGTATGCGCTGGCCACCGTCGAAGGTCAATTGAGCGTGCCCCGCCGCATCCATCCCTCCCGTTTCCTCGACAGGCTCGCAAACCTTCCGGGGCCTGCGATCGCCCCGTCGCTGGTAGACACAAACACGTCGCGCGTCTTCAGCACGCAATCGTGTTGCTTCGGGGGCGTCTGGCATTTACGAGTGCGCAAACGAAGTGCGTAGCTGAGTTTGTTCGAGCGTTGCCCTCTCCTGCCCGTTCTCTCTTCGTTTAGTCCACCTCTTGGCCAAAAAAGCCCACCGCAAATATGTGATGTGCGTGTCTGCGTGCGGGTGGATGGAGAATGAGGGAGGAGAGGAATAGGGCTGACAGGAGGAGTGGACGACACGAGGAGGGTAGCAGCGTTGAGAATTGGCAGGGGGAGGGAGGATAGGAGGAGTTGGAGGGGGGCGGGTTTTTGTCAAACCCTGCGCGGTTTCACTGCGTTCGTCCAGAGGCTGTACCTTGCCAGTTAGTCCTTTCGTTTCTTCAATTCCTGGCTGGCATTGCAAGCAGCGCGCCGGCAGGAACGATTGCGGCGGGCGATACATTTCAAGGAGACCTATTGGCCAACGTCGGGGAGATTGCAAGAGCGAGTGATGCATGAATAGTGTGTTGTCTGGGTGAGGAGTCAGCTTGCAGGGATATCGGGAGCATGATCTGAATGAGGAACAAGAGGTAGAGCACAGTCGCAAGACAGGGAGCTTGAAGGAAACGCCAGAAGGATTGACCAGGTGGTGGCGCTTTCCAGCAACACATGTAACAATTGAAGCTGGAATTCTTGACCCACTCCAGGGCCTCCTGGACCTCCCCTCAGCCGCTCAAAACAGCCTGGGTCCTCCGTGGCGCCAGCCAGGAAGCCGGAAGAGGGCACGAATAGACGACAAGAGATTCCCGACGGGGCCCAGGGGCAGCACGAAGATCCCCAAGACAGCTAAAGACGGCCCAGCAAGTCCCCGAGACGGGCCCAAGGGGGCCGAAGAGGACCCCTCAGACGCCCCGGGGAGGCAAATTTATTGTTGTTCCTCTCTTACAGTTGTTGCATGATGTTCCTATTCTCGTGTTTCTGGTCCTCAGGGCGCCCAAGACTGGCCAGGACTCCCCAAAGATGGCCCCAAGATTGCCAAAACGTCCCCAAGAAGGCCCCAAGAAGAACACACGACGGCCCGAGAGGGGCCCACGATGGCCCACGAGAGCCCCAACAGAGCCCCGCCCAAGGAGCTCCTAGAGGGGCTCAAAATGGTCCCAAGACGGCTTCAGAGACCGTCAAGACGGGCCGGGAAAGTCACGCGAGCGGAAATAAGAGCGCCCAGAAGATCCGGCAATGGGGCGTCTGGGCCGTTGCCCTATGCAGAGGACACGAAGAGACCTAAACACTCGGCGTCGTGCCTCGCGGCACTGTGGCGGATCCTTTGAACCAGAATTTGGCTACGCAGTAACCCTGGATATTCTATATGTGGATGGCACACTACTAGTCTCACGACACCATGCGAATCTTCAGGCTATATGAAGCGCCATCGTGGAAGAAGGACACCATTATGTGTTGTTTAACATTGTGGCAACACGGCACCCCTGCGAATGTCAACAAACACTAAATCTACGATGCCAGATGGCAGCGATATGAAGACAGTGCGAGATGCAGCATATACTGGAGTATCCAAAGTATTATAAGGAGCTACTAAACCATCAAGCAACTCGAAAAAGGTTGGCCGCGCCCTTCTCCTGGACAGAAGCAATGTCACAAGATCTACGACAGCGTGGCTTTGACATTACTTAAATCAAGAGGATTGCGCCATTTCGCCGACCTCCAGAAGAGAAAGAGAGTTCTGTATGATCGCAGAAGCCATTCGGACCCTTGGGCCTGTCTACATTGGTTCGTACGGGTAGTTTCGGAGCCTCTTAGGGGGCCTCTTCAAGCCTCTGGGGGTTGTCGTGGGCGCCATCTGGCGGTCTCGAGGGTCCTCTTGGGGCGGAGAGCTCGAAATCTCAGTTCGACCTACCCCTCCTGCGCCCCTCTTGTGGCTCTGTTGGGGCCCTTTGGGGCCGTCTGGAGCGTCTCTTGGACTGTCTTGGGAACCTCGTAGACCGTCTTTGGGCTTTCTCGAGGGCTTCTTGGGCCGTCTTGGAACGCTGTTGGGGCAATCTGGAGCTGTCTGGGACGCGTTAAAATGAAAAGGTGAATATGCTCGACATGTAGGTTGACCTGCGTGTTTCGCACGATGTGTCTCTACCCTCTTTGAGGCGTGGATTCGCTTCGCCCCGGTCTCGCTTCGCCCTGCTCGCTTCGCCAGGCTCGCTTCGCCCGGGCTCGCTTCGCCAGGCTCGCTTCGCCCAGCTGACTTCGCCCGGCTCGTTTCGCCCGGGGCTTGCGCTTCGCCCGGGCTCTCTTCGCCCGGCCCGCTTCGCTCGGCTCGTTTCGCCCAGGGGTGACAGACTGCGCGGTGACTTCGAGGAGGCAGGACGGAGAAGGCAGGACGGAGGAGGGAGGAGGAGGAGGAAGTGGGAGAAGAAGGAGGGAGGAGGAGGAGGAGGAGGAGGAGGAGGAGAAGGAGGAGAAAAGGAGGAGGAGGAGGAGGAGAGGGAGGAGGGAGGAGGAGGAGGAGGAGGAGGAGGAGGAGGAGGAGGAGGGAGACTGCTCACCTGTGCGAGGTCGCCAGCGTGACGCGCGCCGCGGTTCGAACGGCTCGGTCTTGCAACGGGTAGTACGTACGGCTGTCGTGGAGGAGCCCCAGCAGGGAGGGGAGGAGGAGGAGGAGGAGGAGGAGGAGGAGGAGGAGGAGGAGGAGGAGGAGGAGGAGGACGGAGGAGGACGGAGGAGGAGGGAGGAGGAGGGAGGAGGAGGAGGACGAAAAGGAGGGAGGAGGAGGAGGAGGAGGAAGATGAGGTGGAGGAGCACAGGGCAGCTCGATCGCGGCGGTCGCCAACGACGCGCCGCGGTCCTCCGCGGGGTCTTCGTCTCCGCCGCCGCCGCCGACCGCGCCCGCCCGACCCGATCCGACCCGCCCGTTAGGGCTCTCGCGTGCCATCTCGATTACGCACCACACTTGAATGTCCCGCCCGCCCGACCCGACGCGCCCGTCAGGGCCCGCCCGCCCGACCCGACCCGCCCGTTAGGGTCCGCCCGCCCGACCCGACCCGACCAGCCCGTTGGGGTTCTCGCGTGTTCGGTCGTGCATGCGCCACATTTTAACGTCCCGCTCGCCCGACCTGACCCGCCCGTCAACGTCCGCCCGCCCGACCCGACCCGATTGCCCATTAAGGTCCGCCCGCCCGACCCGACCCGACCAGCCCGTCAGGGTTCTTGCGTGCTCGCTCGCGCATGCGCCACACTTTAACGTCTCGCTCGCCCGACACGACCCGCCCGCTACGGCCCGCCCGCCCGACCCGATCTGATCCGCCCGTTAGGGTCCGCCCGTCCGACCCGACCCGACCCGCCCGTTAGGGCTTTCGCGTGCCATCTCGATTATGCACCACAATTGAATTTCCCGCCCGCCCGACCCGACCCGCCCTTTAGGGCTCTCGCGTGCCATCTCGATTACGCACCACACTTTAGTGTCCCGCCCGCCCGACCGGACCCGCCCGATAGGGTCCGCCCGACCCGACCCGACCCCCCCATTAGGGTCCGCCCGCCAGTCCAACCCGACCAGCTCGTTAGGGTTATCGCGTGCTCGTTCGCGTATGCGCCACACTTGAATGTCCCGCTCGCCCGACCCGACCCGCCCGCTAAGGCCCGCCCGCCCGTTCCGAACCGACCTTCCCGTTAGGGCGCCCGTCCAGCCCGACCCGACCCGCCCGTTGGGGTTCTCGCGTACCATTCCGATTACGC
This sequence comes from Prorocentrum cordatum, assembly GCA_963575745.1. Classification (NCBI taxonomy): domain Eukaryota; class Dinophyceae; order Prorocentrales; family Prorocentraceae; genus Prorocentrum; species Prorocentrum cordatum. The sequence goes on along the minus strand of CAUYUJ010003781.1, from coordinate 59,740 downwards.
ACCACGTTTGAATTTCCCGCCCGCCCGGCCCGACCAGCCCGATAGGGACCGCCCGCCCGACGCGACCTGACCCGCCAGTTAGGGTCCGCCTGACCCGACCCGACCCGCCCGTTAGGGTTTTCGCGTTCTCGCTCGTGTATGCGCCACACGTTAGTATCCCGCCCGCCCGACCCGACTCGATCCGCCCGTCAAGGATCATGCGCGTTCGGTCGTGTTTGCGCCACACTTGAATGTCCCGCCCGCCCGACCCACCCGCCCGTTAGGGTCCGCCCGCCTGACCCGATCCACCCGTTAGGGCTTTCGAGTGCCATCTCGATTACGCACCGCATTTCAATGTCCCGCCCGCCCGACCCGCCACGTCCGTTAGGGTCCGCCCGCCCGACCCGACCCGACCCGCCCGTTATTGCTTGTATTAGGGTCCGCCCGACGTACGCGCCACATTTTCATGTCACGCTCGCCCGACCCGACCCGCACGCTACGGCCCGCCCGCCCGACCCGACCCGATCCGCCCGTTAGGGTGCGCCCGTCCGACCCGACCCGACCCGCTTGGCAGGGCTCTGGCGTGCCACCTCGATTATGCACTAATGTCCCGCCCGCCCGACCCGACCCGTCTGGCAGGGCCTTCGCGTGCCATCTCTATTATGCGCTAATGTCCGAAAGCGCGCCAGTGGATCTCCCTGAATACACAAAAGAGGGGGGGGGGTGCTCGCAGAATCCTCCCCCCCCTCCCCCCCTTCCAAGGGGGGGGGAGATTTTCGACTCCCTCCCCCCCCTCTCCCCCTTGAGGGGGGGGGTCCGAACCCCCCCCGTCCCCCCCCCCTCCCCCCTTTGCGCCGGAAAGGGAGCCGGGGAGGGGGGGCCTCTCTCGCTTCTCCTTTCTGCGCCGGAGAAGGTGTGTAGGGAGTACCGCCCGCCCCTTCCCTTCTATTCCCTCCCACTCTCCAACGGCGCGCGCCTCCAAGGAGACTGGCGCCCTCAAGCTGGCTCTCCAGGCGGCCAAGGCGGGCACTGCCAGGGCCACCCCCTTCATTGCTTTGTTCAGCGCCTAGGACATTGACGGCAAGGGCGGCGACGCCAACGACCACGACCTCCTCTCCTTCTCCCATTGTCTTCCTGTTCCTCCTCCTCCTCTTCCTCCTCCTCCTCCTCCTCCTCCTTGGAGAGCATGCTTGGCGCTGACCGTGCGCATCGTTTGCACGCGTTGTTTTCCACCGCGAATTCAGCACAATCCCGCGCGCAGCGGCCATCGTAGAGGGCCTGCGTGCTACAGGCGGGCCTGCCTCCCTTGCAGGGACGCGGGCCCCTCCTGGCGATGGTAAGCAGCGTCCTCGCAGGACCCCCCCGCGCCCGTCGAGCGCCGGCTCCCGCAGCGGGGTCGGCGGAGGTCAGCGGCTCACGCCCCGCGGCCTGGACCGAAGGAGTGCAGCTCTCCGGAGGAGTGGCGCGGGGGCTCCAAGGTGGAAGCGCTCCGCGCTCCGCGGGGCGCGAGCTCAGGAGACCCGGAGGGGCTGTTTTGCTTCGAGTCTGCATTGCCGCTTCTGGACCTCAGTTTGGCATCGCTCGGACGTGTGCATGTTTTCCTCGGCGAGGACCATGGGGGAGCATCCTGGATGGCTTAGCGAAAAAAGCACGCATGAAATCGACTAAATACACGAGGAATGGACGTCCGAGCGATGGCAAGGCAGGCCGCAGCACTTCCCGTCACGTGCGGGCCATCGCGCCCGACGGGCGGGCAGGAGTCCTGCACCCGGAGCCCCGCCATCGTGCTGGGTGAGTGGGGCGGAGGAGTTGACGTCGTCCTCCCCTTGCGCCTCGTGGGCGCCACCTTCCCTTAGCATCGCTCGGGCGTGTGCACTTGCCCCGGCGAGGCCAGCGTCAGAAAATCTGGACCATCTTGGAGCAGATTGGACCACCTTGAGAGGACAAAAAAACGCACGATACCAACCAAAAATTGTGCACGGGGGATGGACTTCCGAGCGATGGCGAGCTTCTGTTTGCGCGGTTTGCGTTTTCTTTGGCGTGCACGACGTCCCCACGGAGTGGCCCCGGGCTCTCGATCAAGAGAGGCAATGGACATGGAGGAGAGGGGGGAAGAGGAGGAGGGGGGAGGAGGAAGGAGACTGAGAAACAGGAGGGAAGGGGCGGGAGGGAGAGGAAGGGAGGAAGGCGGGGAGAGGGAATGGATGGGTGATAGGAGGGGAGGAGGGTACAGGGGGATGGGGACGATGAGGGGAGGCGGCTCGAAACCTACTGGCGCAACTTTCGTCAAGCACGCGACGGCGGGCACTGCACGGCGAGCGAGCAGATCAGTGCCTCGGCACATGGCGCAGGGCACAAGCACATCGGTTTCCACATGAGGGCGAGGAGGGTGAGGCGGCTCACACCTCCAGCAGCAGGACATCGCGCCGTGGGGTGGCATTTCCGTCGTCCGCAGGCCGTCTCCAGGCCCCTGGGGCTGTCAGCGGAAAGCCTCAGGATGGACGACGGATGCCAGGGAAGGGGGGGGTCGAGAGTTCTGGAGGCCCACGCTTCGAGAAAGGGCGGGGCATCGAAAGCTCGGGGAAGCGGAGCCGTCGGCATTCCGAGAACCTCCAGAGAGCTCGCGCTTGAGCGCACTCGTGGATGTCCGCGCGCACGTGCGCACACGAGCCCACGGAGAACTCGCCTTCGTTTCGAGAAAGGTCGGGGCATCGGAAGCTCGGGGAAGCAGAGCCGTCGGCATTCTGAGAACCTCAAGAGAGCTCGCGCTTAAGCGCACTCGTGGATGTCCGCGCGCACGTGCGCACACGAGCCCATGGAGAACTCGCCTTCTTTTGGCCTGCAGCCGCCGCCCTCCCCACCCAGATGACGCTCTGCCTCTTGCGTGTGTTCGTCACTGCTTTGCCCTCCCATGCCTCATGCAGGCCTATGGCACGAGGTATGCCGCAGCCATCGCTGAGGCGAGCCACGATGCATTTTCTGCGCTTGTTGCATGGGAGGCTGGAGGAGCAGGGTTCGTCGTGAGCCTACGAAGATTCTCGATGCTTTCGTGACCACTATCGTCTTCAGGATTGCTAGGATTGTTCAGTTCTGGAGGAGGCTTTCATGAGACGAGTCTCTGCAGACGATCCGCATTCGCGGAAGTAAAGTATGTCAGAGAATATGTTCCATGTGAGCAAAGCAAGAGGAGGCTCCCATCCCTTCTCATTGTGCTGATAGTTTCTCTATCCGCCGAAGGGTGTCCTAGCGGACACGGATCTGCCCACAGGATCACGATCGTGTCATGCGCAATCTGAGCATGGAAGTTGTGTACATTGAAGGAGAAAGTGGCAGATGAGCAGGAGGAACAGGAGGAGCAGGAGGAAGGAGGAAGGAGGAGGACGAGGAGGAATTGCAGCAGCAGAGAGGAGCAGGAGGACCAGGGGAAGGCGGGGAAGGGAAATGAAGGGGACGACAACGACGAGGAAGCGGTCAGATCCAGAGATGCAGCCCGCGCTTGAACGAGAGCGCCATTCTGAACGACTGGAGCAAATCACCGACCCTGAAATGAGGCCAACGCTTCATCGACAGCACCGTTTTGAAGCACCGGAAACGATCCGATTGGAAACGACGCGCGAACGACCAATTGTTTGAAATCTTGTGGGCTCAAACAGTACGCGGAGAGGGTGGGTCATCTCCGACCAAATCAAGGGAAAACGAGAAGAGTGCCCATGTTGAGTAGATATTGAGATTGCAGGTTGGAGCAGAGTGAAGCGGACATCGGAGAAGTGAGAGAGTGGAAGTCGTTTCCCTGTCCATTACCATTGCCCACGCTTCAAAGCTAGCACGGCCGGGCATAATCCGCTTGCATGAAAAGCCAGAACCGTTTGTTGATTGAAGAAGTGTTCGCAACCGTACACTTTCGCAGATATGGTGTTCCTGATATTGGCGCAACGGGGTTCTCTAGCTCGGTGGCCCGAAATTTGACATTCGCCAAGCTGGATAGATGCATTCAAACGTTCGTTATAGACATGCCTGGCGGCCACTCGATGCACGCCCAGGCGCCGATATCTGAAAGAAACTTACAGGAAGCGCTGTCTCACGAAAAGAACGAACGGTCTCGAGCCATCGGCTGATTACATCAGACGGTCCAGCGCCAGCGAAACTGGAGATGGGCACCCTAAATAGTGCAGTTCGGAAAACCAGGAATGAAAATCACAGGCTCTGCGATGGGGTCCTCAGCAGGATCCGGGGTGTTGGGCGACGAGGGCAGGGACACCAGGACAAAAACAAATGGTTGATGACATCCCGCGTATTGCCGGGTCAGGGTGAATTTCCAGACCCTGTTCTGCAGCTGTAGGTGTCCTTGCCCATGCCGTTTTTCGTTGGTTTTCCAGCTTGCCATCTGCCTAGTGCGACGACGCTCTCTGGCGACAGATGCAGGACCGATGCTCGAGGGGAAGACACACGGGACATTGCAAACATGGTGTGTTCATCACCAAATTTATGTACCCGCGGCCCGTAGACCAGCCCACATTGTCCTCCATGGGTACAGTGTTGTTCTCGGAATGGCTCAAGACGGCCGAAGAGAGCCCTACGATGGTCCTAAAGTGCCCCCCCCAAAGAAAAATGCTCCAAAGGCAAAATGCCCAGAGGCAAAAAGAGGCGGGAGGCCCGAAGAGCACCCCAATAGGCTTCAAAATGACACCTAGTAGCCTTGGGGCTTCCAAGAACCCCTCCAGGAAGGAAGACCTTGAGAGGCCCAACTGAATTGGACAAACTTGTGTTTGTTGATGCTCGCTCACTTTCCAGGCGGTCCGGCCCAAGAGGGCCCAAAGCATGCCCAACACGAGCCAGGACAGCTCCAGGAAACTTCAGATCGGCCCACGGAGCCGCCTGGGGCGAGCCGGGATCCCTGGGGGTGCCGGAGCTTGCGCCCGCAGGCTGAGAGGGTGCTGGCGCAGGTGGAGGCGGTGTGGCAGCTCAACGCCGCGGCCCCGCCCGGCGGAAGCCCCTCGGAGTCGTTGCCGTCGCCGTCGGTCGCCCGAGGCTCCAGTGATCGAGGCCCGAGGACTTCGTGTCTTTTTGATCCCTCTCGGGCTTCGGGAGGCTTCTCGTCGCCAGAGGCTTCCCCCCGGAAGCTCTGGGTTCCAGCGCACCCAGGGAGTGTTCATCGTCGTCGTGCCCCTCCTCCTCGGCAGACCGCTGGGCCAGCATCCCTGCGGAGGGCGCTGCTCTTGCCGAGCGACGCCGCGCCCACGAGGCCCGCCGCGCACGGGCTTGCCGACCCGCCCGCCTGCTGCAGGCACTCCTTGCTTGGGCATGCTTGAGGCGCACGCACCCGAAGCGCAAGTGAGCGGAGGCCGCGGCCGCCGACGAGCAAAGGCAGCAGAGCATGGCCTGGAGCGAGTCCATGAGCTCGGACGAGCACGGGAACCCAGCAGACTACCTCCTCCTCCTCCTCGCTCCTCCTCCTCCTCCTCCTCCTCCTCCTCCTCCTCCTCCTCCTCCTCCTCCTCCTCCTCCTCCTCCTCCTCCTCCTCCTCCTCCTCCTCCTCTTCCTTCTGGAGCGCTCATAGGGGGCGGGTTCCTTCATTGGCGGAGTGGCCCCAAAGAAGAGAGACGGCTCCCAACCCGTTGGTCGCGTCGGGCCAGGAGGCCCGCTGTGGGAGGAATTCGTTGTTGCCAAAGCCGCAGAGGGCCGCCTTGCCTGCACGTGTGGGCCTGGCGCAAGGCACACTGAGGGAGGGCCAGGGACTGGGTGGAGCCTGGCCCTCCACACGTCGTGCACCACCACAGGCCGCGAGCATTGTGGAGGTGTTGGGAAGCACGAGTCTGCCACGGGCGCCTCTTGCAGGCTGAGCGGAGCCACTCGAGCCTGGGCAGAGATCGGGTCGGGGGAGAGAGGCACACGGAGCATTCCAAAGTGCCCCGCGAGGGAACTGGGAGCGTGGGTGGAGATGAGCTGAGCAGCTGGGGCGGCTGCCCGGGTCTCCTGGCGGCGAGCTCTGGTGGCCGCCGTGCGCTCGGCGAGTGTGGGGGTTCTGTGTCCAGGGGCCGCCTCAGCCCTCCCCTGGGCCCCCCGGCAACCGCACAGGAAGCAAATGGTCACAAGCGTTCAACGCAAGTGTATCCAGCCTAGCTATGCCGACCTTCGATTCCGCGGGGATGGCGGTTAGCTTCGCTCCGAGGTCAGCGGCCTGGTCCGCTCACTCGTTCGCAGCAAACGTATCTGCTGCGAACAAGCCTACCGATATCAGCCTAGGAAAGATGAGATTTTACTTTACTGAAAAAGAGGGCTCGCCGTCGCGGTCTCGGACGACAGCCCAAAACAAAACCAAGCAGGCGGTCAACGTGGCGTGGGCCATTGTGGGCCCTTGTGAATGCCGCCACTGGCAGATTGAGCATAAACTGAAAACCTACCTGGGCACGTGGTGCAGCGGAGGGCCCGGGTTATGCCTTAGAGCTCGGCCAGGGGACCGGGCCTGGCGTCGACCCACCAGGGGGGCCCAAGCTCACCCAGGGATTTGGCCCACCAGGGCCACTGAGAAAGCCCAGCTGCACCTGCGTCAACGAACATCCGAGGAGTCTTCTCCTCCACTTCCGTCGGACCCTACAGCAAAGTGGGAAAGGGGAAAACTCATTTCTTCTCGGAGACCCCGTCACCGTGGAAATTGCGGCTGGCCGATGATCACATATCTCGTAAGCCCACCGTAGTGGAGCCAGTCCCCTGAGCCACGAGCAAGGTCACTGTTCATGTCCTGGAACGGCATGTCCAACCAGTTAGACATGCATACCTGGAACTATTGGGAGGTGGGAGCATCCCCACACCTGGTGGGAGAGAGTTATGATGTTCCAACCTGCTTTAGCCTTGACCACCAGAAAGAATGTCAAGCACAAAGAAAGTACCGAAACTTGGGGGGTGTCATGTGTCGGGCCCTGGGAGGCGATACTCGTTCGACACTGTTTCGATACTTTTCTGGGTGCTCGAAATTATTTCTGGCATGCGGTCCTTAAGCTAGATGGGAGCGACACAAGTAGAGAGTCTCAGGCTGTCCGCCCTATGCACATCTTTGTTTGTCGGGCCCTGCGTCGCTGAAACGGTGGGCTCTTGGCCACAAGGCCCTAGTCGCAACGAGCTCTGACAGTTGCGTGGCCACTTTGGTTTTTCCTACGCAGAGTCCGGCTCATTCTCCCGAAAATGGTAAAGACAGGTCCTTTCCTGCAATCTTGCCCCGCAGAAAGATTGAGAGGCTCAGTCCTGCCAGATTCGAAGCTCGAAGGTTGCCTCCAGCTCCGACGGGACGCGACCCAGAGAGGATCTCAAGTTAAAAGGAACCCTATCTGGAGGTGCATCGCCTGGGAGAAGGCAGAAGACGCCTCCTGAGTAGTGGGCCGACGCCCACGGTAACTTGGGGTCCTGGTTGGCTTGCATCAGGGTGGTGATGACAGCTCTCATGGGACCTTTTGACCTTGCTCCAGAGTGCTCTTGAGGGAGAGGTGGGCACGCGTCCGAGCAGCTTCCAGGCCAGTCCTTTCCCCCATGAGCTTGGGGAGGATGTTGATCCAGGCCTTCAGGGGGCCCACCCTGCCGAAGTGTGAGGGATCCCGTTTTTTCCCTGGGCTCAACCTTGAGGCAACTTCGGCGCCCCCCCCTGCTCGACGTCTCCTCGCGAGGGGCGCCATGGCGGACCTCAACTTCTTAATCACGGATGGTGAGCCTCCCTGTCCAGAAATGCCTCAAGCTTTTTGAGGCTCCTCTCCCGTGAGACTGAGTTTAGTAGCTCTCGTACCGGCTCCGATCGGTTCCCGAACAAGCTGGGCACGAACCCCAGCCTTCTCGTTCTGGAAATAATCACTGCTGTGGACCGCCTCCCTCCTCCGCGAAGCGAGATCGAGTCCGAGGTCTCGGGCCTTGGTGGTTGCTTGCGCCCTGATGCCAGCTCGAGCTAGCCCGTGGTGGATCTGGCGATGCAAAGGGCCAGAGCTTGCGAGCAATTGGGACTTGGCGGCGGGCAAGTGAGAATTGCCACTCCTGGACCCCCCTCTGCCTGGCGCAGTAGGTCGCTCTGTCAGCTCGGTCCCTGATCTTCTTGGCACCGTTGGCTAGTTCGCGGATGTTCTGGAGGTCCGTGTTGGCGGGGTCTTTCACGTTCCTGCAGAGTTCCCAATAGGAGTCCTGCAGAGCTCCCCAAGCATGCAGGGTGTCTCCGAGGTGATCTCGGGTTCGATCAGATTCCCACGATGAACCAGCCGTAACGCTTTGTCATTGGAGTCAGCACCCACCAGAGAACGTACTAGATCTTGAAACCGCGCAACGACTATCTGCCAAAAGGCGAGCTGCTCCGCGCTACCAGCTCGCGAGGAAGGCACTGCTGACGTGCGGACAAGTCGCGGCGCCCACCCACGATAGTGCACCGCTGCCCGGGCGACCCGGCCTTGCCTGCAGAGGCGCAGCGCCTCTGCAGCCACGGAGAACTGGCGTCCTGCTGAGAGATGAGGACCGACAGGCTGCTGCAGTGTGTCAGTTGGCCCCTGGGCCCCGGTCGGCGAGGCTCTCGGCTTGCTGGACTAAGGCGTCCCGAGGCCAGGTGGGCCCCTGGAACCCGAGGGGGAGCTTGGGCGGGTCAGCCAACGCTTGCATCCGCTTGATCACGAATTGCTCATGAAGCGTCCCGGTCAGGCCCACATGAGGTCAAGCCCATGGGCCCTTGAAATCGCACTCGAGGGCGAGGTCGGCAACGGGAGAACGAGAAACCAAGAGGTAGCCAGCCACCCACTTCCAGAACTGACGCTGAGCCCCATTAAGGGCGAGGAAGACTGCCCCAAGGTATGCTTCGGACGTGCTCCACTTCCAGATTCCAGCCAGCTGCAATGATAACAAGAACATTGACGGCAAGGGCATTCGATATTCTCTCGTCTAGCATTTGCATGGTGGATCCTGTCAGATCTTCCCCTTCTGCAAAAAATAGGCTGAGATGAGGAGGATGGTGGCCCCGTGGATGCAAGGTTATCTGGCAGCCCACTGCCCCCCTTGTCCCTGAGCCGAGTCAGACCATTCCCCGCGACGAAGCCGAAGTGGGCGAGAGCCGAGGTGTGAGGAGATGAGGACCCAGGCTCCGACAGGTCCTTGTCTCCCCACTACGATGGTGGCGAGGACCTGGCGCCCTTCTACATGCCACTGGTCGCGCCGTAGGCGTCGTACTGCCGCGTAGTAGTCCTCCCCGCGCATGCGAGTCTCGGCCCCCATCTGGATGTGGATGTCCTGTTCCTGGGCCCGAAGCGCGTCTGCCCCAGCTCCGTCCACTTCCTGCAGCTGGCGAACAAGAACGTCATGCCGCCGATCTTCTTTTTGTGGCGGGGTTGTGGTGGCTTGTCCTTGCTGGGATCTACCCTCGATGTTTTGAGTCGAGCTGCTTGCCGCGATGTGGCTCAGAGGTGCCCGAGCGTACGGCTTCACCTCCAGACCTCTCCTAGCAAAACTCGGCGACTGCATTGGGGAAGGCTCAGAAGGCACCTTCCCCGAAGTGCTAGCATTCCCCCTGGCAAAACTTGAAAACTAAGCGGCTGACTTGTGGAGGGCTCAGTAGGCACCTCCCCAGGGTGCTAACTCTCCCCTTGTTGGCAGAACTTGGCGACTGACTCGAGGAGGGTTCAGTCGGCACCCTCCCCGAGGTGCTCGCGCTCCCCCTGGTGGCGTGTTCATGTCGCGTTTATTTGCCTGACTTGTATTCTTCTTGATCGAGTAGGTCGGAATGATCTGCTTCGCCGCCCATGGAATGCGAGGCAATTGCACGGGTGCCCCCGACGTCCGTCCCAACGCCAGCAATTTCAGACTCCGCGTGTGAGGCAATTATGCGGGCGCCCCCAGTGCCTGGCCCAGCCTTGGCAGCATCGGATCCCAGCCCACCGAGGCAATTCGGCGGCTGCCTCCAACGCCTGCCCCAGGACAGCCGGTGCTACTGCTGCTCGTTATGCTCTGTCCCTCTCCTCCCCCCGACCCCTGAGCGACGCCCCAGGCTGCTCGAGCCCGCCAGAGGGCAGGGTTCCGGAGAGGTGAGCGAGACGGCGCCTAAGGCAATTGCACGGTTGCCTCCAACGTCTGGGCTTGCGCGCGTGGTCCCATTCAACCCATCTGGACTCATGGAAATACCCCCGTGCCCACCCGATCCCAAATCTGGAGATACTGCCAGGATGGAAGATGGGATCCGCCTGCTCTAAGGCGTGCGTGGAGACATTGTGATGGTGAGAGTGAGCGGCTCAACGTAGGCGGTTCTGGCTTGCTGTGGTAGTTGGTCTGATCCCCGATGTAGGTCGAATCGGAATCCTGGATACTCCGCGAGCTCAAGATCTTCATCTTGAAGGTGATAGTGGTGGTCCAAGGAGTCGTCCAATCGAACTCTGTCTGTGGCTGGACGTTTGGTTATTACCCATGGTTTTGCGTCTGCCCCTGCTTTGCCAACCCCTTTGCCTGCGAGGGCCTCGGCGACGCGCTCCCGAGACGACGATGGGGCTGAGGACTTGGGAGTCTGGGTGCCTGAGACGGGTTCGGCTGCCGGGTGCATCTCTGTGACCAGGTCCTGGATCAGTTTCGTGGTCACGGCCAGTAGCAGGAGGAGGCCCAGCTTGCCGCCGCTTGGCCGCGAGCCGCTTCTTCTGCTCCACGTGGGTTGCATGGGCATCTGAGCACTTTTTGCTTGGCTTGAGCGGGCAACGTATGGTCAAAGTTCCGCATGTAGTTGGCAAGCTCCTGTCTCCGGTTCGATCTGACTTCCTGGTCAGTTGCCTCCAACTTAGTCTCCCCCGAGGTCAAAGAGTCCGTCTTCTTCGAATGAGAGATCATCCGCTGACCCGTGGAGGATGGCCGTGAGGTTGGTCGTGAAAGTTAGTTCGCTGTCCTTGCAGTCTGTTTTTGGTACGCTTCCAACTGTGCACTGGCATTCCTCCGCGAGGACCTGCTTGTACTCCTGTTCCGCGGTGGTGATCTCTGCCAGCAACTGTTGGACGAGCTCAGCCTGCTTGGCGGTCTGGTCCTGGAGATTGGCCAGCTTCTCTGTGGCCGCGGCGAGTTTGCGGTCGACGGTGGCTGCCTTCGGCTAAGTTGTTGCTGCCCGCTGGTGCACTGGTTTGCCTTCCCGACTGAGCTTGGCGATTTGTTCTTTGTAGTTGGTGGTTGTGTCATGGCCTCCCCCCCTATGCGTGGCAACGACGACGAGCTTCCGGAGGTATCGGATGAAGCGGCAGTCTTCTCGGCACTTTGGTGCGGGTCCAAAGATTGATGCGTGGGCGCCACGGTGTTGCCTTGGGCTTTGGTCCCTCTGTCCGACAGTGTTTGCACCACGTCCATTGGAGAAATGTCTGGCCACATTCGCACTTGCTGCACTTCCATCTGTCGTTTGCCGTCTGCCCTCCGACGTTCCTCCAACCATGGCTGTACATGCCAGGGCGCGAGAGAAAGGAAAGGATGTGAGGCAGACAGCCTGCCTGAGAATATGGAATGTGGATGCGTCGAGCGCCCCTTCGACAGTTGTCGCACGGCGGTGGACACCACAAGTTCGAGCCCCCGCGACAATGGGTTCAATTTGAGCCAACATGGGTATGGTCCCCTCCTCCTCATCCTCCTCTTCCTCCTCCTCCTCCTCCTCCTGCCTCCTCCTCCTCCCTGGTCTCCATCCTTGGCCCGTGCACGCGCGCGCGGCAGGAGGAGGAGAAGGAGGAGGAGGAGGAAGAGGAGGAGGAGGAGGAGGACGAGGAGGAGGAGGAGGGAGGAGGATCAGATTCCTCTGATTCCGCCGATTGATCCGTGCCACGTCAGATGGTGGCTGTAATCCCGTAATCCTCCTCCTGGTCCTACTCCGCCTCCTTCTCCTCCTCCTGTTCCTCTTCTTTCTCCCAGCAGCAGCATGACGGGACAGGGGCGTGGATGGAGAGGTAATCGAAAAGCAAGGAGAGGAGAGAAGGAGCGAGGAGAATGCGGCGGAGGAGAAGGAGGATGAGAAGTATGAGGAGGAGGAGGAGACAAGGAGAAGGAGGTAGATATAGGATATAGGGAGTAGTAGACGAGAGGAGGTCGCGAGGAGGCACAGGAGGAGGACGAGGAGGAGAAGGAGGAGGGGGACGACGACGATTAATACTAGGAGGTTGACGCGACAAAGAGGAAGAGGAGGAGGAGGAGGAGGAGGAGGAGGAGGAGAAAGTGGGGGAGGAGGACGACGACGAGCATGACGGCGAGCAGGGCACGGCGACGACGACGTTGGCGGCAATGACGGCGTCGATGCGCTCGCACGCGTGGCGGCGGCCGCAGGCGTGCGGCGCGCGGCTGCCGCCCCGCTCCACCCCCCCACCCTGAATTGCACTGCCGAGCATGCTCACGGCAGCGCTGCGGAGGCAGTGAAGAAGGGTGACGCGGGCAAGCTGAAGGAGGCCCCGCGCGGCACCCCCGCGCGGCATTAGTGGTGTTCGCCTGCGGCCGTCGTCGCCGGCGGTCGTCTTCGCTGGCGGTCGCCCTCGGGCTGGGGCTCCCGATTCCTGCGGCAGCGGGATGTCTGGTAGCAGTTGGCTGGCCCCGCCCCTGCACCTTCGCTGTGAGCACACGGGTCAGCATCACGTCGTCGGGATTCCAATTCTTATCCAGAACTTCACCACGGGCAGGAACTTTGGGCTTTAGGGGGCCCCGAGGGCCCGAGGGTCCTCGTAATTACTTCAGTCGAGAGCAGGACGCCGCAAGCTCCGATCCGATCCAATGACCAGATCAGCGCTCGTTGGGTTCCGATCTCCCCCTCATCCGAGTGCAACGGCCAGGCCCAGCGGCGCCCAGGCCAAGCCCACCCTAGCGCGCGAACGGCGCGAGAGGCAGGCCGCCTCCCCGACGCGCGTGCAGTGGGTTCGTGTCGTGTCGGTGCGGCGGCGACCTCGCCGCTGGCGTTCAAGGTCGAGCGCCGTCAGTGGCGCAGAATCGGCTGATATGACACGATCCGGCGATCGAAAAGCTACCGATCGTTCCAGGTAGAAAGATCCTCGCGGTGTCATAAAGCAACTCCGGCGTCATCACGACAAGAACTTGCCGTATGCGCGGAGGGGGGGCGAGCGTGGCGGGGCCCCCTGCGACGGCACGGGGGAGGAGGTCAGTCCAACCCTCGACAGCCGCAGCCAGCCAGCTGCCGGGCCTCGCCCCAGACTGGCCTTGCGGAGCCTCAAGATCCCTGATCTCTAGTTCATCCTTTCGCCCACTCCACCGGCCCACATTGTTTTACTGTTGGTAGTTGTTCTACGCTGGGAAGTGATACGAGTGAAAGGGTAGGGCCAAGAGGCGTCATGGAAGTAAACGAGGAATCGCGCCTCCATGATTCATGGTCATGAGCTTGCAGGATGCATCTGTACATATTGCGTGCTATCCGTGGTGCTTCTCTCCCAGGTGAGCCTGGGGCCGCTACGCGAGCGCGAGTTGGCACATACAAGCACAGATTATCAACCTCACGCCGCAGATTATAGCACGCCTTAAGCCCGTCGAGCCAGCGAAGTATCTCCTGTCTCATCCTCCCCCGTCCCCATCATGCTCCTGTCTGACGGGTCGGCGAAAGCAGGTGAAGGGTTCTTAGCAAAGGGACGCGCGTTCGCAGCAGACGAGATCAGTGCGCCTTCACGCTCGCAATGAGGCGCGCCGTTTTGGCCAGCGTTCATACGCACACCTTGGGTACCGCCCAGGCCGTCCTTCTCCTCCCCATGGAGCGAGGAGGCTTCAAGGACCGCCCCGCATGAGACAGAGGTCCCCCCCTTGAAGCCCGCCACGCCATGCACACTGGGAGCCAGAACAGCACGCTGTGCGCTCGGAATTGTACCTCCCCCCTGGGGAGGTTCCGGCTTCCTCGTTTCTGTTTGCGCTTCTAACTGCCGGCACCGAGGAGCAATGGCGAAGAGCGGTTAGCATCATTTGAGTCGCAGCGGCACGAGCAGACGTTTGAGCCGATCGGTCCTCGCTGGTGGCTCCCAAAGCTCATGTCTGAACGCCGGCTGGCCTCCTCAGTCCGGGGCCCACGGCGCCAGGCCCGCGGCCCCACGGCCGCGAGTGAGGACGAGGAGGAGGTGAGGAGTCGGAGGAGGGACGGGGAGGGACAGTCAGAGGAGGGGGGAAACATTGGAGCGAAGACACGAGCAGGTGGCTTGACCGCATGGGCGGGCACGACGATGATGATGATGGTGATGAGTGGTGATGGTTATTTAATCGCTTCGCTCATTCCGCCGGCCCATATTGTCGCACCGTTGTGGGCTAGCCGAGTTTTGGGGCCTCTTGGGGGCCGTTTTGGGGCCTCTTGGGGCCTCTTTTGGGCCTCTTGGGCGCCTCTTGGGGCGCCTTGGGGGCCTCTTGGGGGCCTCTTGGGGCCTTTTTGGGGCCTCCTGGGCGCCTTTGGGGCGGAGGGCTTGATTTTTCAGTTCTCGGTTCCCCTCTTGAGCCCCTCTTGGGCCCGTCTTGGGGCCTCTTGGTCCGTCTTGGGCGGCACTTGGGCCGTCTTGGGGGCCCTCCTGGGCCGTTCCGGGGCCGTCTTGGGAGCCTCGTGGGCCGTCTTGGAGCGGTCTTGGGGGCCTCTTGGGCCGTCTTGGAGCGTCCGGAAGCCGAAAAAGCCAGAACGCAAAAAACATAAAAAAACAATGAAAATCAACGATTTTGGCCTCTTGGGGCCCTCTTCGGAGGCCTCTTGGAAGGCCCTTGGGGCGTCTTGGAGGCCTCTTGGGCTGTCTTGGGGCCCTGTTGGGCGTCTTCGGGCGATCTTTGGCCGTCTCGGGGCCCTCTTGGACCGTCTTGGAGGCTTCTTGGGGACCTCTTGGCCCGTCCTGGGGCCCTGTAACAGGGCTCCGGCATCTCTGGCCCGACCTTGCCGGGACCTTGCCGGGGACTTGCCGGGGACTTGCCGGGACCTTGCCGGGGTACTTTTCGTCCGGGGACCCCCAGGGGCCGCCCCGCGCGCGCGAACTAGAAATACTGTTAATCAGGTACCGGAGATCTTAGCACGCTGATGGTGATGAGTGGTGATGGTTATTGTGATTCTGACCCTGATAGTGATGAGGAGAAGGATGGTTATTGCAATGATGATGATGATGATGATGATGATGATGATGATGATGATGATGGTGATGGTGATGATGATGTTGATGTTGATGATAATGATGAGGAGGATGGGTGAAAGTGAAGATGTTGATGATGAAAGGGAGCATGATGAAGATGCTGCCGAAACTTGCGATGCTGAATAATAAGAAGAAGATGCTGATGATGATGATGATGATGATGATGATGGTGGTGATGGTGATGGTGATGATGGTGATGGTCATGATGAGCATGATCACGATCATGATGATGATGATGATGATGATGGTGGTGGTGGTGGTGATGGTGATGATGATTGTGATGATTGTGGTGATGAGGAGGAGGATGGAGGAGGAGGATGGAGGAGGAGGAGGAGGAGGAGGAGTTAGGAGGATCGAAGAGAAGTGAGGAGGTGTGATGAGGTGTGAAGGGGGTGGAGGAGTACGAGCAGCCCAGTGGGCGGTTCGACTGCACGGTCACGGGGACGCGGGCGGGCGGGCGGGCGGTTCGCTCGACGATGTTGCAGGTCATGGAGCGTGCCGTCGCCGCTGGCGTCGAGGACCGCGCGCCTGAGGGGGGCGAGAGGGGGTGGCACGTGCCACAGCGAGCCCCACGCGCGCGGGATTGCGAGACGAGGGGGAGGGACGCGCGCACGCTCGCGCGTGCGCGCGCAGATCATGCTGCTGCTTCTGGCCGGCAGACATTGTGTGCACGCACATTGGCTCTCGGGGCCGGCGGGCCGGACAACAGGTACCTCGCTGCTCTAGGATTTTCGAATGCTCTCGCATGTTTTCAGAAGTGGTGCTGTATCACCCCCCCAATTCCTTCCCGAGCTTCCTCGCCTCCTTTCCCATACTCGCTATCCATCTGCGTCATTCCCCCCAGCCCCCATGCCATTCCCCCTCACTCTTCCCCTTTTTCCCATCTCCCCATCTCTTCCCCTGACCTCGGTCCCTCATTAGCAAGCAGCACATTCTTCAGTCGAGTGGTCTTCTCCTCAGTGGTTAAAGTGTTGCCAGGGCTACGCTGGAACATGATCCTGAGTGCACATTTCACAAGCGCACCTGGTGTACCTGGTGACAGCTAGAGCTCCGTGCGCGCCTGGCACACCTGGCACAACTGGCCCTCGCAGCGCACATGGCACTCCAGGCGCACCCATCGTTCCCAGCACAGCTGGCGCACTTTGCGCACCTGGCGTCCACAATTGTCAGCCGCGGCTGACGATGACGAGGCGATCGTTGCCCATGTTGAGTCTCGTATGTCAACCGTGTGTTGGGAGGGCAGCTGAGAGCAGGCGAGACAACTTGCGTGCTTCAATTATGGAAGGTCGACCCCTTTCCCCTACCTCCTTCCATGCCCCTTCTCGAGTCCGTCACGCTGGCGCACCAGTCTCTCCTTCAAATTACATTCCGTCCTCCATCCTCCATCTTCCACTAGAGAAGGAGGCGCGAGGGGGAGAAAAATATGAAGAGGGAGGAGGCAGCTGATTGGCCAGCCTTCCACCCGACCCACGACATCGATCAGCATCGCTGCCTCTGTGGAGGGCCGAACACGAACAAACATCTCGCCCTTCAATCCTCAATATTCGTCGAGCCTCGATCCTGGGGGGGCAGCCACAGAATTGTCAGCCTGGAGGGGCTGCCCTCTGCCCCGCCCCTCCTCGTCTCCCTCCTCCTTGGACGCCCGTGTAGCGTCCTGGGAGTGTGCCTATTTCGCCACGCGGCTGGTAAAGGAAAGGGGCAGAAGCATCCAGAGAGCTTCAGTTGGTCCCTGGAGATCGCTGGAGGCTCGGAGGACTCCGGAGCCAAAAAAGCAAAGGCGTTTCAGAACCGCTCGATCCCCGTCGTCGCCACAGCCGCCGTCGTCGCCGCCCGTCGTCGCCAGAGGCCACAGAGGCCTCCACGGGTCCACAGAAGGCCAGACGTCACAAAAGCAGCTCCAAACCTCTCGAAGGTCATCGTCGTAGACGTCGTCGTCGTGGTCGTCGCCGTACACGTCGTCGTCGTCGTCGTCGTCGTCGTCGTCGTGGTCGTCGTCGTCGTAGACGTCGTCGTAGACGTCGTCGTCGTCGTCGTCGTCGTGGGCGTCGTCGTCGTAGGCGTCGTCGTCGTAGGCGTCGTCGTCGTAGACGTCGTCGTCGTCGTCGTCGTAGACGTCGTAGACGTCGTCGTCGTCGTAGGCGTCGTCGTCGTGGTCGTCGTTGGCATCGTCTCCCGGGCGGCGGCCTGCCTCGGCCAGCGCTGCCCGGGGCAGGGAGGCGGGCCAGAGTGACCCCGGCGCGCGCCGCTCAGGAGCACTTCTTGGGCCCCGCGAGGCTGCTTTTGGAGCAGGCGCGGAGGATCAGGAGGGGGAATTACCTACCCCGCTTTCGCTTCCAGGCAAAACCAAGCCATACCACGCGCCTCCTCGTCAAGTGGCCTGACCAGTACAGGCTGCAATTTGGCATCGTTTGGTATCTCTTGGAAGCGAGGGTGGTCAAAAGCGAGGTAGGTTTGTTTCCCCCCTAGAG
Organism: Prorocentrum cordatum; assembly: GCA_963575745.1. Taxonomy (NCBI): domain Eukaryota; class Dinophyceae; order Prorocentrales; family Prorocentraceae; genus Prorocentrum; species Prorocentrum cordatum. The sequence goes on along the minus strand of CAUYUJ010003781.1, from coordinate 42,194 downwards.
GAGCAGGAGGGGGAGGAGGGTCCCCGTTCGAAGCTCGGGGGTGCTGCGCTGTTCTCGCTCTCTTTCTGCCCCTGGGCGCCATTCGTCGCCGCGGCTCCGCCGCGAGATTCTGGCCAGAACGCTCCCGAGGACAGGTCCGAGGAGGAAAAGGAGAAGGGAGAGGGGAGAGGGGGATGAGGCAAGCTAGGTGCGCTCGTTGTCGCGTCATATTTGACGTCCTACCCCTCCCTCCAATCCCTTACCATGGCGTAGATACCCTCTCTTTCGCACAGTCGGATGTCGAGCAGGGCAATGATCGCGAGAGGGTACGCGATGCATGGTAGAGCACGGCATGGCATGGCGTAGAAGATCACGGCAGAGCGAAGCATACCATAGCATGGCGTGGCATTGCGCAGTGAAGCGTTACGTCACAAAGCATTGCAACGCAAAGCATGGCATCGCACAGCGGCGCAGAGGACAACACACAGCATGTCATGGCATGGCGCCGGGTTCCTTGGAGGATAAGTGGATCGTCTCCGAGAGGTCTGGGCTGGTCTGGAGTTGTGGCTCCATGTCTAGCTCCTTGGACTCCCCGAGAAGCTCCACACAAGGCGGGGTTGATGGAGAGCACCCGCTGGCTCTGCTTTCAACATCGCTTTCTCCAAACAGTAACGCGGCTCCCGCTTGCCCGAAGTGGTGGGCTTCTGCGGCCGAACAAATCAACGAATCGATACCGAATGTGTAATCACTTCCGATGGTTTGTCGGGGGACATGTTTCAGATGTTGGGGCCGATTTGATTGGACAATAAGCTCCGTTACGCTATTTGAGATGTGGTCCACTTGCCTCACTTGGTCCCACTTGCCCCACTTGCCCAAGTGGGCCAAGTGGGGCCAAGTGGCCCCATCAATTCCAGGACGTTTACCTTCGAGCCTGCGCGGGCGGGAGGGGCAAGTGGAGCAAGTGGGGCAAGTGGGGCAAGTGGGCCACATTTCAAGTAGCGGCGCACAGAGTCGCTCCCGTCTCGCAAAGGTGCCGGACCCCCCCTTCGAGCATCTATGGGGGCCGCGTCGCACAAGTGCTCGACCCCCCCCTTTGAGCACCTGTGGGGATGGGTTTGGTTGGTCCGAGTGGGGCCAAGAGGTCTCCTCAATTCCAGGGGAGGGCGGGGGGAGTTGGGGCAATTCCCGCCCCATGCCAGACCCCCCTCTTTCCCAACAGCCTGACAGCTATGGGTGCTTGTCCATCGGTGCCACCTTCGACAGACCCTAACCCTCCCAGCCAAAGCCAGGGTGCCTTCTCCTCCTCCTCCTCCTCCTCCTCCTCCTCCTCTTCCTCCTCCTCCTCCGCCTCCTCCTCCTCCTGTTCCTCCTCCCCGTAGCCATTTTGGCTCAAGTAAACCATTTCTCGAGGTGGTTTGCAGAGACCAGGAGCCTGCCCAGCAGGCTCGGCCCGCGCATCAGGGGTCTGCTGGGCAAGGCAGGCGCCCTCACATTTTGTATGCGTTCCGAGGAGCTCCTGTATCGTACTGGTTGGGCAGGAGATCAGTTCTTCACGGCCGCGCATGGGGCGCAATGAGAAGGATGATCAGCGGACTGGAAGCAAGTACGAGAAGTGCAGGGGATGTGGGTATAAGTGGAACTGGGGCACCAGGTCTGAGTGCTACAAGTGCCAGAGGGGACTGCAGCCAGCCACCTCACAAGAGCGAGCCTCGCAGGGCAGCGGGGGCCCCAGCGGTGCCTCTTCGCGGGGCCGCAGTCGCCCATCGGTCAAGCAGAACCGCGAGGAGCTTCTCAAGCAGCTGCGGGCCACCATCCCCGACGGCGACGCAGAGGCCGCCCAGCACCTCGAGGCGCTCGCCCGAGTGCACACTACAGAGGTGCACCCAGACGTCGCCCTCAACCAGGCCCAGGCGCGGCTCCGCAGGGCCGAGGCAGGGCTCAAGAGGACCATCGACAACATCTCCGAGGGCGAGCGGTTTCTGCAGGACCAGAAGGAACTGCGGGAGAACTGGATCCACGAGGTCGCCGACGCGGAGGCGGTGGTCCGGGAGGCCTACGCTAGAGCGGCGCCCAAGGCCGTCGCGCCTGCGGAGGCGCCCACGCCAGCCCTGGACCTCTCGCAGCTGCTCGAGGGCGACCTGGACATCCTCAGCGTGCGGCCGGGCAAGGCCTTCGACCTCGAGGGGCTCGACATCCCGCCTGAGGAGCACCGCCAGTTCGAGGAGCAGATGGGCCAATTCGTCAAGCAGGTCCAGACGGAGGTCAAGAGGCACTTCGGCCCAACGGCGGAGGGGCTCGCCGCGATGCGAGCGGACCTCCAGGCCTTCAGCGACAGGCTCAAGAGCAAGAGGGCTCGGTCGGAGCCCCCCCCCCCGCCAGAGGCCGCCGCAGCTCCCGCCGCAGCGGCGCCAGCAGGCAAGGCGGCAGGCAAAGGTGGCGCAGACTACAAGCAGCCAGGGGCGGCCGCGTCCAAGGCAGCCCCCACAGCGGGGCCAAAAACCCCTCCCCCTGCTGGCGCTGACGGTGCTCGCGGCGCTGCTGCAGCCAGCGGAGGCGGCGCGGCAGGCACCACTGCTCCTGCGGGGGCCACGGGCAGGACTCCCAAGCGCGAGCTGGCACAGGACGTCCGAGCCAGGATCCTGGAGCGGGCTGCCGTCAAACCCCCAGGGGCGGACACAGACTCCAACGACTGAGGGACCAGCCCCGCAAGGCTGGCGACGGTGGCGCCAGCGCCCACGCCGCGGTCGGGGCAAGGCTGCCGCGCGAGGGCGAGGAGCGCCTGCCGTTCCTCACGACGTCGACGGGGTCGTGGAGACCCCCACCACCTCTACGAGCACTACCACTACAAGGGGGGCGCCTCCTGCGCCCGACCAGAAGGAGGTGTCCCGAAGGGCGGCCAGGCGCTGGCAGCCTGGGCCAAAGCGGGTCGCCTTCATCGTGGGGGCGTGCGTCCACGTCCCAGCCATAGAGGAGGGCCTCGACATCCTGGACGGGGACGGCGACAGCTCCTCCTCGAGTACCTGGGCACGGAGGGCGATCAGGGGAGCGGACACGCTCCGCCGCCAGCAGCTTGCGCCGTGGCTCCGACGGCTGGGCGGCAGCTCAGCCTCGAGCACAGCCACGGATGCCACGGAAGAGGCCCCAGAGGCGCAGGTGTGGAGAGCCGCACATGTGCGGGTGGCCGAAGCCTCTCCCCATGCGCCCCTCTCGCTGATGCCGCCGACAGGCGGGTGGTCGAAGCCTTCAGCGATGAGCTCGTGGGACGGAGAGCCGCAGACGTGCGGGTGGTCGACGCCTCTCTGCACGAGCGCCCCCAGCTCGGCCCCCCTGACGAGGGGGTGGCCGATGCAGCCCAGCTGGGGAGAGGACTACTGGAGGCCTCGGTCACGGGGCAGAGGGTGGCGCGCCAAGCCTGGCATGGGCGTCAGCTCAGCCTCGACTACGGCTACTGATGCCTCGGAGGAGGACCCAGTGACGCATGATAGGAGAGCCGCGGATGCGCGGGTGGCCGATGCCTCTCCACATGCGCCCCTCTCGCTGATGCCGCCGACAGGCGGGTGGTCGAAGCCTTCAGCGATGAGCTCGTGGGACGGGGAGCCGCGGACGTGCGGGTGGTCGAAGCCTCTCGACACGAGCGCCCCCAGCTCGGCTCCCCCGACGGGGGGGTGGCCGACGCAGCCCAGCTGGGGAGAGGAATACTGGGAATCCGGACCGCGAGGCAAGGGGCGCAAGGCAAAGCCCGACATGGACCTCAGCTCAGCCTCGAACACGGCCACAACCGCCTCGGAAGAGGCCCCAGTGGCGCATGAGTGGAGAGCCGCGGATGCGCGGGTGGCCGAAGCCTCTCCCCATGCGCCCCTCTCGCTGGTGCCGCCGACAGGCGGGTGGTCGATGCCACCAGCGATGTGCCCGTGGAACCGAGAGCCGCAGACGTGCGGGTGGTCGACGCCTCTCGACACGAGCGCCCCCAGCTCGGCTCCCCCGACGGGGGGGTGGCCGAAGCAGCCCAGCTGGGGAGAGGGACACTGGAGGCCCAGATCTCGAGGCAAGGGGCGCCACGCCAAGCCTGGCATGGTGCTCAGAGGCCTCAACGGCAGCGCCTGGGGCACCCTCGTCGACCACTTGGACGAGATGCCGCTGGGCAGAAACACCATCATGCTGGTGCAGGAGCACCGCCTCACCAGCGACTACGTCGGCGAGATTAGTGCCAGCTGTTTCCAGAGGCACCTCACCGTCGCCCTCGCACCCGCAGCGGTGGGGCCAGGGGGCGGCAGAGTGGCCGGGGTGGGGATCGTCGCCCCACGCTGCGTGGGCCTCACCTACCTCGAAGGCGTGGGCACCTTCGACTTCTCGCCGCCAGGATCGCCAGGAAGGCTGGCGGCGGCCTGGACCCCTGGGTTTCTTCGAGGAGGCCTCATGGTCCTCAGCGCCTACTTCTGGGTCTCCGAGGGCTGGACCGTCCGCAACCTGTCCATCTTGGACGCCATTGGCGAGCTCGTGAGGGCCTACGACATCCCATGGGTCCTCCAGGCTGACTTCAACAACACCCCCGGCACGCTCACGGCCACGGGGTGGGTGGCCGACGTTGGGGGGCACCACCATCTTCCCCTCGGCCGCCCCCACCTGCCAGGGCAAGGGGGGCGGAAGAGTCATCGACTACTTCGTGGTAGACACGCGTATCGCGTCAGCCTTCGGTGCAGCGGAGGTGCTCGACGCGCCCACCGCCCCGCACAGCCCCGTCGCCATCACGACGGAGAGGTCACTGCGGGAGCGGCTAGGCTGGAGGCTGGTCAAGCCTCGGGCTTTCCCGACTCGCCTCCCCGTGGGCTGTCGGCGGGAGCCTCCAGCATGGCCGATCCTCGACAGTGGAGCAAACTACAGCGACGCCGAGCTGGAGGAGCTGTGGGCGGGGTTCTCGGCGGCGGCCGAGCACGACCTGCAGGGCATCCACGACCTCGTCGGCGAGGCCGACTACACGGGCAGGGGGGGTCACCCCCGATGGGCCAGAGCCCCGATCGCAGGCCCAGAGGCGCATGCGAGGCCCAGGGGCACCACGCGCTCCAGGGCATGGCGCTGGGTGGCCAGCCGTGTCGGGGACATCGTCTGGCTGGCGCAGGCGGCCCGTCAGAGGCGCGACTGGCAGCCGTACGCCGACCAGTGGCGGCGCCTGCGCAGGCGCCTTCACCACGGGGCAGCCCGCTGGTGCGACGCGCTGGGTGACGACGCCAAGGCGGTGCACGCCGAGCTCCTCGCGCTGGGCGACCTCACCTGGGACGGCGACGCGCTCTGGGAGGATGCCCCCAGGGCGATGGAGCTGCAGCGTCGGGCCACGCAGCAGGCCCACGTCATCGAGCAGGGACTCCGAGACCAGAGGGCCAAGGCGTGGCGCCAGAGGCTTAAGGACGGCTCACAAGGAGGTGCAGGCTTCGCCCATCGCATGTCGAAGTGGCGCCAGGGGGTCGACCCTACGCTTGGGGCCCGAGGGCACACCAACCTGGACATGACGTGCCCTCAGGCCGCGGTCGACCTGGAGGCGCTGAAGTGGATCGACCTCTGGACCTCTCACGGCGCCCAGAGCCGAGGCGAGCTCCCACGCCCCTGGGAATCGGCCACTTTCGAGCATAGCATGGTCGAGCCGACGGCGGACGACATCAGGTCCATATGCAAGGCCTTCCCAGAGCACACGGGGGTCGGGGTAGACAACTGGCACCCCAGGTGGTTCGTCAGCTTGGGGGACGAAGGGCTTGCCTTCCTGGCAGCCTTCGTCGCATACGCGTCGCGCACGGCCAGGTGGCCCCCCCAGCTGCGATACGTGATGTACTTCCTGCTGGCCAAGCAGGGCGGGGGGACTAGGCCCATCGGCCTCCTCACCACGGCCGCGCGGCTGGTGGAGCGCGCGCATTCGCATCAGCTCCATGACTGGGAGCGGGAGATTCGACGAGACTACGACTTCGCGGCGCCAGGAGGGGGCTCAGAGGAAGCGATTTGGCAGCAAATGTTGTTCGACGAAGGGGCCCAGCCTGGCGAGGTAACGGCTACGGCGGTCCTAGACCTAGAGAAGGCGTTCGAGCATGTCACAATGTACTTGCTTTGGGCCGAAGCGCCCAAGCACCAGTTTCGGCTGCAGCTTTTGAAGCTTTTAATCTCGATATACACGGCCAGGCGCTTTGTTTCTTTCCGCGGCGTGGTGTCGGTGCATTCGGTCACCACATTCTCAGCAGTCATTGCGGGTAGCAGCGGGGGCACGAGGTGCCTCAAGCTAGCCATCTTGTCAGTCGTAGACGGGCTGGCGCAGGAGCACCCTGCCACGCCGATGAAGCTTTTTGTCGACGATGTAAGCATTCAGGCCCGAGGTGCGGAGGCAGATGTCTCGGCCTCGATGCATGCGGCCACAACCCAGTATATAGAAGAGATGGAGGCCCGTGGGATCCCAGTCTCCAGGGTCCGACCAGACAAGCCAACGGGCAAGGGGTTCATCCTGACAGCGCAGCGCTCCTTGAGAGCCCGCATCAAAGGTTGGGCCCGCAGCCTTGGACCGGAGGTCCTGACCAGCAGCACGCAGCTCGGAGTCGACTCGGCGGGCGGAGGAGTTGTGTCGCTGCGCACCAGAGGCGATGCCAGGATGGGGAGCGCTAGGCGGCGTAGAAGTAAGTTATCAAGCCTCGGCAAGCAGGGCGCGCGCACCTTTCAAGTTGCGCGCATGGGATTTCTCCCTTCTGTGCTGTATGGGGCGGTCTGCCTCGGAATGGACCCGACTCGGCTCACCCGAGCAAGGGCCCTCATGGCCTCGGCGCTGGGCGGGAACGCAATCGGTAAGGACCGACTGCTCCGCCTGTGGACGCTGCGCTGCGACCCCCTGGTCGATGCCTGCACGAAGCCACTGCTCAAATGGGCGGAGGCTATCTTTGCTGGCAGTAATGAGGAGTTCATGGCTGCGGGGTGGCGCAGAGCTGTCGCGGCGGCCGCTGCCGCCAAGCCTGGGAGCAACCCCTGGAGGCAGATAAAAGGACCCGCTTCAGCCGTCTGGGCCACACTCAGACTCCTCTCGTGGACGTGGCCTGCCTATCATGTTTTCTCCGACCATCTCGGGCAGCAGTGGGAGTTGCGCAGGACAGCACCGCAGTGTCTTAAGAAGCTGATCTGGTCCCGTTTGGAATTTGCGGTGATGACCTCCTGGGCGGCTTCCAGGGACCTCGGGATCACCCGTCCCTTCCTCGAGCCTATTAGGGCTCTCTTTCGACGGAAGGCTAACCGATCGCCGCAGAGGCGATCGGCTATCCTGGCCTACATGGGCCGCGACTTCTGGACCCAGGACAAGGTCTGGCGCGCGGGTTTCGGGGGCGACAGGTCCTGTCAAGCCTGCGGCGCTGAAGTCGGATGCCAGCACCATCGTTTCCTTTGTTGCCCAGATAGAGGAGCAGCGAGAGCCACCGTAGCCGAGGATGAGGGCCTCCAAGGGATCGTGCATCGTGCTGAATCCTCCACCTCGGACTCCCTCCTTTTCTCCCGTGGGCTTCACGAGCACCCCCTGGAGGACCCGCAGTCTGATTGGATTTCTGCCCTGGAGGAGGAGAACCCCGATTTTGTTAATCCCCCGCTGGTCTCAGGTGGGCCTACTCCGACGGATCGGCCAGAGGCCCACCAGGGTTTATGAGTTTCGGTTGGGGCTACGTTGTCCTGGACCAGGACGGGGGGGCTGTTAAGGCCATGCGGGGGACCCTCCCAGGGCTGCGTAGCCTAGCCTCCGTCCTGCGTGCTGAGCTGCATGGGCTGCTCAAGCTGCTGAATAGCGCTCACCCGCCTCTGAGGGTAGGGGTAGACAACAGTTCAGTCATTCGAGGCCCCCGTAGAGGTCCCAGCTGGCGCTGCAGCCCTAGGATGCCACACGCCGACCTCTGGGGCAGAATCTGGGCCCAGATCCAGGACAGCTTCAGTCAGGAAGGTGATTTCCAGGCCGTCAAGGTGAAAGCCCATGCTAGCAGGCCAAAGGATGACTCGCACGAGAGCTTTCTCGATTTTCAAGGGAATCAGTTGGCAGACTGTGAGGCCCGCCTTGGGGCCGACATGCAGGAGGTCCCCCCGTGGAAGGCCCAGACCTGGGCCACCCGCTCTGCGGAGGTCCAGGCGGCGTTGACTCTGGTGGCGGGGGTGACGGGGCTTACGGCGGACTTCGGGGATTCCACGGGGAGGCTTGCCGCGGGCTCCAGCGGAGCCCGCCGACGGCGGCAAGGGCCGCCCGAAGGGGCCCGCGCCCACGTCCTCCTCTGGAGGAGGGGGGCGTGGCGTTGCTCGACGTGCGGGCGAAAGGCCTTCTCTAGCAAGACCAGGCGCGCGTTGGCGCGCAGGCCCTGCCAGGGCAAGATGAGGGCGGATCGTCGGTGAGGTGTTGGGTTGGGGCGGGGGGATGGGGAAGGCGTCGTCTCTCCCGCCCTCCGCGGCGCGGCCTTGGGGCACGAATTGCACCGCGTGGGCCAGTATACATTCTGCGATCGGCGCGGTGTGTTCTCGAGCGAGAGGGGGTGCAAGCTCTTGGCTGCCTGCGTGGGGGCCCCTGCGAACCCCACCGCAGAGTACCGCCTCTCGCTCCTGCGCCGAGGCAAAAATCCTTATGCAGTGAAGGTCTCCCTGGAGGCAGAGCCGCGCTCCCTGGTACAGGAGGAGTGCGCAGCGTTCTGGGAGCGCCTCATGGACTGATCTGGAAGGGGCGGGATGGCACCCCGAGGTGGAGTGCCCGCCCATCCGTCTCACATGTGGCGAGCTGGGGCGGGGACCGCCAGGCATCGTTCTTGCAGCAAAAAAAACCTGTTCCTCCTCCTCCCCTTCGTTGTCGTCCTCCTCGTCCTCTTCCTCTTCCTCCTCGTCCTCCTCCTTCTCCTCCTCCTCCTCCTCCTCCTCCTCCTCCTCCTCCTCCTCCTTCCTCTGGTCCTCATTCGCCTCCCCCTCGTGTTCCTAATCGTGCTTCTCCTCCTCGTCCTCCTCCTCCTCCCCCTCCCACTTTGGCTTCTCATCTTCCTCCTCGTTCTCTTCCTGCTCCTCCTCCTAATCGTCCTGCTCCTTCGGCTCCTCGTCCTGCTTTTCGCCGCGATCTCAAATGGGACGACCCTTCCGAGCTGCATCTGCCCTCGTCCGCCTTCCTCCTCCTGCTCCTGATGTTCGAAGCGATGATGAATGATGAGGGTGATGGTGATGGTGATGGTGGTGGTAATGATGATGATGATGATGATGATGATCATGATGATGAGGATGAGGATGAGGATGATGATGATGCTGATGATGATGATGATGATGATGACGATGATGATGATGACGATGATGATGATGATGATGGTGATGATGGTGATGATGATGATGACTATGACCATGACCATGACCATGATGATTATGATGACGATGGTCTGGGGCCGTCGTAGGTACATCCGGGCGATTTTTCGGCGACTCGGGGCCTCACCCCCTCCCCTTTCGAGCACATATGGGGGCCGCGTCGCACAGGTGCTCGACCCCCCCCCTTGAGCACCTGTGGTGATGGGTTGGGTTGGTCCAAGTGGGGGGGTGCTCCGTTCGGGTCCTCCGTCTGGGCCCCCGCCTGGAGCCATCTTGGGTGATCTTGGACCGTCTTGGAAGCCTCTTGGGCCGCACTAGGGCCCTCTTAGGCCGTCGGGGGCCGTTTCGGGGGTCATGCAGCTCCGTTTGCTCATTCGCCCCCGCAGGCGCGGCGCTCGTTGAAGCCGCGGCCGACGCCCGACGACGGTTCCTCGTCCGCTCTCTCTCTCTCTCTCTCTCTTTTTTTTCTCTCTCTCTCTCTCTCTCTCTCTTTTTCCATCGTTCTCTCTCTCTCTCTCTGCCTTTCTCTGTCTCTCTCTTTCTCTCCTCCTCCTTCCCCTCAATCCCTCTTCCTCCTCGGCCCCATGCCCCCCCTCCCCTGCCACCCCGCGGGGGAAGCCCCCGAGCTTTTCCAGGCGGCCCCCTCCCGCCGCGCAGTCGAACCCAAGCATGGCGCGCCTCGGCAGACGCGTAAGCTCTGGCGACGCATCCGGTCATTCGTTCCCCCCCCCCCCAGAGAAAAAAAAAACATGCGTGTCCAAGCAAAACATGTTCCGATGTCTGCAAGTCCACGGAAATATATACCTCCAATGAATAAAGAACGCATCGTGCCCCGAGGGCGGCGAAACGAGCACGTCCGCCGCGAAGTCGGGGCTCCTCCGAAATGTGCAACCATCACGGCGTTTCCAAACGCTTGTGGGGAAGCTGTTCGGTTTCTCGCGTTTTCGGCGCCCCGAGGCTCCCAGACGGCCCAAGAGGCCTCCGGGAACGCTCCCAGCCCAAGAGACCCTTGAGACGGCCCTCCGACGGCCCAAGAGGGCCCCAAAACGGCCCAAGAAGGCACCAGTATCGGCGAGGGGCAAGCGTTGCAGAGGGCGCCGACGATGTCGTGGAGCGGGACGACGCGTCGGCCACCGACGGCGAGAGCAGCTCGCAGGCGGAGGAGCCTGGCCTTCGCGGCGGGCGAGGTCGTCTCGTTGCCATCGGGGCATGATGCATTCATCCTTTACGCATTGGAAGTAGATTCCCGTGGGCGGAACGACATCGGAACATGTTTTGCCTGGGCAAAATTGTAATTTACGTGTCTGTATGGGCTTACGCGTTCGCCGAGACGCCCCGTGTGCTAGGGTTAGATTGCGCGGGGGAGGGGACCGCCTGGAAAAGCTCGGGGGCTTCCCCCTCGGGGCGGCAGGGGAGGGGGGGCAGGGGGCCGAGGAGGAAAGGTGATTGATGGGGAGGAGGAGAAAAAGAGATAGAGAGAGAGAGAACAAAAAACAACAAAAAAACAACAACAAAAAAGAGAGAGAGAGAGAGAGAGAGAGAGAGCGATAGCGGAGGAGGAACCGTCGTCGGGCGTCGGCCGCGGCCCCAGCGAGCGCCGCGCCTGCGGGGGCGACCGCGGCAGCGAGCCCGACGCTCGACCGGCGGGCCCCGCCGTCGACGTTGCAACAGCCGCCGTTCGAGGGTCGAGGAAGGAGGATTTCGCTCCTCCTCCTCCTGCTCCTCCTCCTCCTGCTCCTCCTCCTCCTCCTCCTCCTCCTCCTCCTCCTCCTCCTCCTCCCCTCCCCCTCCTCTCCTCCCTCCTCCTCCTCCTCCTCCTCCCTCCTCTCCTCCTCCTCCTCCTCCTCCTCCTCCTCCTCCTCCTCCTCCTCCTGGCTGCGTTCAATGTTTCTCTGGCTTCAGGGAGCTTCCAGAGGCCACCGGGGGCCTCCCAGGCTTGTCCGGGGCCCCGATGGGGGGGTTGAGGAGGGGCATGGGGAGGACGAGGGAGGATACGGGAGAGGACCCAGGAGGGAGATGCAAGGCGCTCGCCGCCGCCGCTCGAGGGTCGAGGATTGAGGTTTTCAGCCGTCCTCCATGTTTCTGCGCTTTTCGGGGGCTTCCTTTCCATAGGTGCGCTAGCCCCCCCCATTCGAGCACCTGTGGGCGGGTGTTTGCAGCGCACTTCCAGAGGCCCCCTGCGGGTGGCGGGTGGAAAGCCGCCCTATCCAATCTGGTGCCACTTGCCACACTTGCCCCTCCCGCCCGCGCATGCTCGAGAAATTGGGGGGCCACTTAGCCCCAATTGCTTTGAAATGAGGGAGCCTTGGCCAAGTGGGGCAAGTTGGGCCTTTCTTGCCAAGTGGGGCAAGTGGGAACGTTTCAAATAGCAAACGGAGCTGCATGTATCCTCGCCTAGTTGGAAGGACTGAAAACGCCCGCGCTGCAGCGGGGGCACGATTTGGAACGACCAGAGGCGCAGAAATGGGGCTAGCGCCTCGGAGGGAGCAACATGTTTATAATTAGTTTGGCGAAGGACCCAACCATACGCAGTTGTGAACGCCGCAGTTGTAGGTATCGTCTTCGGTGGAGCCCTCTCATAGGGCCACGAAGCGCTGTACCAAGCGGGGGAGACGCATGCGGTAGAGCTCTCGATGCATTGGGTTGGGGAAACGCACGCAGGCTGCGCCACTGGAAACTTTGGTGGAGCTCCCTGTGGGGTCCCGAAGCGCTGCACTCGGCGGGCGAAACAACTGCGGGCTGTGCCTCTGGGGCCGTCGGTGGAGCTCCCTACTGGGCCACGAAACGCTGCGCCGGGCATGGGAGACGCATGCGGGCTGCGCCGCTGGGAGTTTCGGCGGAGCTTAACGTGGGGCGACGCAGCGCTGAGCTGGGCGGGGGAGACGCATGCGGGCTGCGCAATTGGGGCCTTCGGTGGAGGTCCTTTATGTAGCCACGAAGCGTTGTGCTGGGTGGGGGGATCGCATGTGGGCTGCGCCACTGGGGCCTTCGGTGGATACTCCTGAAGGCCACGAATCGATGTACTAGGCGTGGGAGACGCATGCGGGCTGCGCCACTGGGACCTTCGGTGGAGCTCCCTATGGGGCCACGAAGCATTGTACTGGATGTGGGAGACGCACGCGGGCTGCGGCACTGGGGCCTTCGGTGGAGCTCAACGTGGGGCCACGAATTGTTGTACTGGGTGTGGGAGACGCATGCGGGCTGCGCCATCGGAACCTTCGGTGGAGCTCCCTATGGGGCCACGAAGCGCTGTACTGGGTGTGGGAGACGCATGCGGGCTGCGCCACCCGGCCCGGACCTTCGGTGGAGCTCCCTATGGGGCCACGAAGCGCTGTATTGGGGCATGTGGGCTGCGCCAAGGGGGCCTTCGGTGGAGCTCCCCATGGGGCCACGAACCGGTGCGCTGGGCGTGGTAGACGCATGCGGGCTGCGCCAGTGGGACCTTCGGTGGAGTTCCCTGAGAGCAGCGGAACGCTGTGCTGGGTGTGGGAGGCGCATGTGGGCTGCGCCACGGGGACCCTTTGTGGAGCTCCCTATCGGGCCACGAATCGCTGTACTGGGCGTGGGAGACGCATTCGGGCTGTGCCACTGGGGCCATCGGTGGAGTTCAACATGGGGCCACGAAGCGCTGTGTTGGGCGTGGGAGACACATGCGTGCTGCGCCACTGGGGCTTTCGGTGGAGTTCCCTATGGGGCCATGAATCGATGTACTGGGTATGGGAGACGCATGCGGGCTGCGCCACTGGGACCTTCGGCGGAGCTCCCTGAGGGCAGCGAAACGCTGTGTTGGGCGTGGGAGGCGCATGCGGGCTGCGCCACTGGGACCTTCGGTGGAGTTCCCCATGAGGCCACGAATCGCTGTACTGGGTGTGGGAGACGCATGCGGGCTGCGCCACTGGGGCCATCGGTGGAGCTCAACATGGGGCCACGAAGCGCTGTGCTGGGTGTGGGAGACGCATGCAGGTTGTGCCACTGGGGCCCCCAATGGAGCTCCCTGAGGGCAACGCAGCGCTGTGCTGGGCGTGGGAGACGCATGCGGGCTGCGCCACGGGGACCTTCGGTGGAGCCCCTTATAGGGTCACGAAGCGCTGCACCGCGTGGGGGGGCGAATGGGATCTTCGGTGGAGTTCCTTCTGGGGCCACGAAACGCTGCAGCGGGTGGGAGAGACGCACGCGAACTGCGGAGGAAGGAGGAGGGGAGGAGGAAAGAAGGAGGAAGGAGGAAGGAGAACGCGGGGCGCTATCTTTTCAAAACGAGGACCCAACACCACAGGATGGTTGGGACAAATTTAAACGAGAACCCAACTCCCGAAAATCCGGTTTGTGAAAACAGTACGCGGAGGGGGGCGGACCTCCTCCGGACGTCATCAGGGGGGAGAGGAGAGCAGTATCCATTTTGTGTAATTGTGGAAGAATCATGGAGGAGGGAAAGGTGAAGAGGAGGGGAATGAAGGGGAGGAAGGCGGGAGGGAAGAAAAATACAAGGAGGACGCAAGTGGAGGAGTCTTCGGCCACATCGACGAAAATTGATTACGTCGACTTCATGGTGAGCGGCAAAACTGTACAGTGACTCCACTGCTCTTTGGGCACGCGACATGTGTGACCTGCCCAGGTAGCGAAGGGAAGCAGCGCGCCGTTTCTCGATGCCTGCGCGTGCTCTTCAACCCCCGAAGTGTACGGCGCAGCTGTCACCGTGCGGTGGAGTACTGGTCGAATTGCGCGTGGGGTGCAAGATCATCTGCCATACCTGACCTGAGCGAGGATCTTGCTCTAAAGCAGGAAGCCCACACACTCAACCAGACAAGAGGGAATGATTATTCTCACGGAGCCGTTGTGGCATAAGAGTGGGCGTGCGATAAACATGGTGTATTGGCGCATTGCAGGAGTGTAGGAAAGCGGCATCATGTTGCACCTACCAGCAGATAGTACAGATCAGGGCCACAGAGGAGCTACTGGCGCATTCATGCGCGTCCAATGAAATTATTCAGCACTTGGCGTCCACACCCCAATACGGTTGCCAGACTCGAATGCGATGCTCGCCGTGACAGGTGCATGTCGAAGCGCGGCGATCAGACGTGGAAGTCCTGATTTGTAGAGCTCGATTGGTGCACCTGTATCAGCTGGTAGGTGTGCCTGGATATTAGCCACATACGCTGACCCCCCCCCCAAAACAAAATATATATATATATATATATATATATATATATATATATATAGTTATATATACCTATATACGCATGTAGCCGCCATGCTGGCCCAGAAAAAGCAGCCAGGCGGCCACTGCTGTGCCCATGTGGCACGTCCGACTCACCTACCTCGAATCGCGCTCGAGCCGCAGGGCAGGTGGCCACGCGGGCGATGAGGACCGCCCTCTTGGCGGCGATCGCTCAGGGTGCGGCAGCGGGCACAGCAGGGGCGCCAGTACCCACAAGAAGGACGACCTGGCGGCCTCTGCACTACAACCCGCTGACGGCTCGCACAGCGGAGAGGCTTGACGACATCGAGAGTGCATGTGAGAGCTATGACTTCGTAGGCCTCATCGGCACACAGCGCAGGTGCGACCTCCCGATCCAGCAGCAACGGGCGGGGGAGAGGTGGCGCATTGAGAGTGGATGGAAAAGAGCAAGCTTCAGCAATAAGTCGGCGGGTGTGCTCTTCAGTTTCGGCAGTAAGTTCAAACCCAGACACTTGCGGAGGGTGGCCACAAGCCCAGAGCAATGTGCAGGCAGAGGGCTCTCAGTCAGACTGGCTTCGCGACAGTTTGACTTCACTATGATAGGCCTGTACATACCGCCCAGACCGACGCGAGTGGAAACCAGATCGACATATGAGAAATGCGTGGACATCATGATGGACTGGCTTCAGGACCAACTGCAGCAGGCTCCGAGCAGAAGCTCACCGATCATATGCTTGGACCTGAATGACGGAGTGGGAATGGTCGTGACAGAGAATGGCAAGAGCACGGAGTACCTGGACAGCCCAGCCCTGTACAAGCCAGGTGCAAGGCGGGAACACTACGCAGGGAGACGGTTCAGAGAAATTGTGGAAGGACGCCACTTGGTGGCAACTACTATGCAGAAGGCCGATGGTACGTGGCATGGCAATGCGGCAGCAAATCTTCGCTGGTGGACTACGCATGCATCCCAGAGGCACTGACAAGATGGGAGACCAGCTGTGGGACCTTGGCCCGCCTGGGACGCTCGATGCAGCAGATACCGAGCAAGCAAAGACGAGATCACCTGCCAGTACACGTGAATCTAAGCATGCCGACCATCAGTGAGCTACGCAAGAAGGATGCGACGCCCGCCTGGAGCGCAGAGGCAATGATGCAGGCGTACACGGGAACGGACACAGACACCAAGCGCGCCTTTGTTGAGGACATGGAGGCGACGCTTGAGCAGAACTGGGACGAGCTCCTGGACCTGGCAAATCGTACGTCTGCAGATTTTTTGATTGAGAAGTTAAGGCAGCTCATGATTGAAGTTGGGCAGCAATATTTTGCACGTGACCCCGAATGGGACGAACGCTACAAGACATTGAGAGAGCGCAGAATGATACTACTCAAAGCTCGCAGATATTATCGGCTTCGACACGACGAGCAATCAAGAAAGGAAGAGGCCGAGATCATTGAGGAACTTAAAAAACTATCAGCGTATATGAAAAAAACAACGGGACCTTGAATGGAACGTACACCAGGAAGAGCTACTGGATCAGATATGGGATTGCTGGCGAATGCGTAACATGGCAGAGGTATATCGACTCTCGAGATTGGCCGCAAATACAAACTATGAGATAAAAAAAGACATTTCTTGGCAGTAAAAGCGACGTGACTATCAGAGGAGAAGTGGACTGAACACTGGTCACGTCCAGGACCAGACGGTGGAATGCAGGCGACACAGATGCATGATTGGGATCAATGGCGTAGCGAACGTCAACCACAGGGCGCGGAGCCAGCAGTACTGGACGAACGACTACGGCGAGCTGCGGTTCGAGACCTTCGACGGCTGGAGCGATGGGTAAAAAGGGCCCCGAAAAGAAAACACAACCTCCTTGGTCTGCCCCGCTGGAGCTCCTGGCCATCCTTCTGAACCCGAACCCAGAGGCTCACCCACGAAAAGGTCACAGAGGTCTAGGCGCCCCCCCTGACCCCGTGAGTGCCCCCCTGTTTCGAGCTGTCTTGGAGGACGGACTTTTGCGGATTAGGCAGTCTGGCAGAACTCCTAGCTATTGGCATCTGAGCAAAGGCGTCACCCTCCCCAAGTCCAAAGAGGCTAGGTCCGCGGGGGGACGGCCGAAAAAACTAGGACGGCCCATTTACTCGCACCCCTAGGGAAGGGATGGTACGCCATTCAGAGCGTTGCCCCCCGCACGCAGGCACAGGTGCATGGATTTCTCGAGGGTCGCTCGAAAGAGGCGGCGATAACGGTTGCACAGTGCACGATGTGGCGCGCGCGCAAGCAAGGACGCACGAGCATCACGCACCTGCACGATTTAAGTAATGCATTCGGTAGTGTTTCCTGGTCAGAGTATGATGATGTCCAATCGGACCTCATGCTTGAAGAGCTAGAGCAATTCGGACGCCAGCGCTACCACGAGGCAGCGGTACAGTTACCCAGTGAGGAAGGCAAGGTGATGTTTCGGATCGGCTGTGGGGCGTTTATGGGGGACCCGTACGTTGTTCGTTTGTTCCTCCTTGCCTTCCAACGAGGGGTAAATGTATGGCAACATCAGATGATACAGACTGGCAGCGATGCAGGTAATTGTAAAGCCGAGAGCCTTTTCACACAGAGGGAGGTGGACTTGTCCCTGTGCCAGTATGCAGATGATCTATTAACGATACTTGTAGCTGAGGACACCGAATCAATTTTTCCCTCGCCCAGCGCAGTTTTTTAGAGAACAGCACTCTGGACACGGCCCTGGAGAGGATCAGCTGTAGACAGAACCGGGACAAGCAGGAAATGTTGCCAGCTTGTGCTGGGCGCGGCTCGAATAATGATGCTCGGGGCATTCGCTCAGGAAGGGTCCGTCTGCCGGCCCAGTTTAAACCTCGCGCCCGATATCTACGAGCTCAGTTACATATAAACGGCAATTTTGGGGAAGAGTTTAAAAACGGCGAAAGGCAGTCGAACAATCATACTTTGCTCTAGGTAGGTTTTGGAGTTTGAAGCGCACGCCCTGGAAGGTCCGACGAGGCCTGCTGATATGCTGCGTACAAAACGCAGCATTGACAGGCAACGAGGCTTTTTGCCTCACAGAGGCCAACTGGCAGGAGCTAGACAAGCTCGTGGCCAGATTTGCAAGAAGGGCGATGAGAGGCGCAGCTCACTCGATCGTGACAACGGCGGAGGGCGAGCAAAAGCATAAACACATGTCGACTGGAGAGGTATTGAAGTACTGGAGGATGGCCCCATGTAAGTTGGAGGCCAGAGTACGACGACTAAAACGATTGCAGAGAATAGCGAGTAGACCCCATCACCACGATCAGGAGCTTACTGCGATATTCGGTCAGTACCCATTCGAGCGATACGCGACGATCGGGGGGGACGACTTGAAGATAGGAGACCAGGTCAACCCATGGGCCAGGAGGGTGAAGGAGGACATCATGGAAGGATTGGAGGCGATGGGGGACGACATAGCATGGCTGAAGGAGGAGTTGAGCGAGGGCTTCTTGAGGCTCTTCAGAGACCCCGACTTGGCTGAGGAGTTCGGGGCGCTCGATTTTGGACGACTGCGAGAAGGAGCTTACGCTTGTGCCGTTCCCCCTTCCTGGATGGTCCTCTTCCCAGGTCCCAACAGCAGATGCGGTCGCCGAACCCGAACAGAAAGCAGAACCGACATGGGTGTGCGGATGTGAAAAAGAGGACGGTAGTTATTGTCAGGAAACTTTCACAACATTCAAGTCGGCCAATCAACACCGCCTTCAAAAACATGGCCTTCGTGATCCCTGGACATGCATAGTGATCACCAATACTTGTCCCTGGTGCTTGGGGGTGCACGGCTCAGTGGTGGCGGCGCAAAAACACGTGGCCCAGAGCGTTCGGAGGGGAGGAGTTTGCAAATGCCGATCACCATATCTCGGAGGACGGTCACATCCTGAACTTCGAACGTGCCATCTCTGTAGCCAGGAATGCCCGAGTTTTGAGTAGCTGCAGCGGCACCTACAGGAGCACGCACCGCCCCTCGACGCACTGTGCACTGACACTCGGGATGGAGCTAGAGCCCGCCAGGTTCGCGCTCAAGCAAAAGCAGCAGACAGATGGCGTCGAGGGGGCGTCGCAGACCAAGAAGCACCGCACAGTGGAGGCGCTGCTGCAAGGCGGCAACGGCAAGGACGACAGCGTTCTCGCTCGCCTCGTCGCAGTGCTGGCCAGGCTGGCGCTAACCAACGCAGCCGAACTACGGGACATCGCTGGACTGGTGTTCACCACGCTGCCCCTGCCCATCGAGGGCGCCGTCGCCAAAGCCACGAAGGCCGCAGGCGCCACGTGCCACGAGACGGTGCAGGCACTCAAGAAGAGCAACGACGAGAAGGGACTCGAGGAGCTCGGCCCACCGCACGTCCACATCTTCATGGCAATGGTGATGGGCATCAACCAAGAGGCGTGCGAGCAGACGAGCAAGGATACCATCTACCAGTTCTGGATGGCGTACATCAAGGACAAGGGGGCGCAGGAGGTGCAGGAGTCGGCGATGCACTGCAAGTGCCGCCCGACTAAGCCGAAGGGGAACAAGCCAGGCATGGTGAAGCTGAGCCTCGCCCTCCACAGCAAGCACGCGGCGGTGCAGGACGCGCTGGCGGTGGAGCTGCGCCGCAGGAACGGAGTAGTGAAGCGGGGGCCAGCGCCCCGCGCCCCACTGGAGCGAGCGGCGCAGCAGCTACTGGACGAGTACGAGGGCGGCACGAAGAAGGGCAAGGGCGGCAAAGCGTAGCACGCATGACGGCCAGCCAGCAGAATATCATCGCCAGACACTCGACCAGGCTACTGGAATTGGTGCAAAGAGGCGCTGTACCGTTACAGACAGCGCTGAGCCAAGCCATGGGAGCTATGACAATCGCTCCAGTACGACGTCGTACGAAACAAAAACATATTGCTCTCGACACTTGAGTTGAGAGGACCAATTCAATAAAGGGGATAGTGAGCTCGTTAGTGACACGCTGAAGGAGGCAGATGACACTAACTTGTTCCCAGTCATCTCGAACGCCTACTGAGTGCGCTGCGCGTGCCCGCTGCCCCGCACCGCTGGAACAGATTCAGCTTTTAGAGTGTTTGGATGGAGCCCTCCTCCTCCCTCCCCTTGTGGGGACAATCCCCTATCCACGCCTCCTCGCACCTGCCAGGTGGCCGACCTTCGGGTCTTGCCTTCGGGCTCCACCCGACAGGAGGCGGGGGGGCTGCGGAGAAGGGGATTGGCCTCGCCCTCGGATGCCAAGGACTGCTGAAATCGCCGTTCCCCGAGTTCTTTTCAACGTTCAGAGGCTCCTTATTGCCCTCGTGGTGCAGGGCAGCCCCTAAGTCCCCCACCACAGGGCGCTGCAGACTGCCTGTGCCCCCCCCCCCCCCCCCCCCCAGCATATGCGGCTGACTCCTAAACGTAGGCCCTCAGGGTAAGGTTAGAAAGCCAGCAAACTTTAACCAAGATAAGGAGTGCTGGCCAGAGTGGCCAACACACCTTTTTTTTCAGCGCTGACTTGTGGAACACTGCCCCTCAGAGCTTGATTGATTGATTGATATACGCATGTTTATATATTATTGGCGAAGGACCCAACCATATGCAGCTGTGAAAACCGCCGTTGTGAGAACCGGCTTCGGTGGGGCCCCCTACAGGGCCACGAATCGCGTGAATGGAGCACCGAAATGGGGCGGGGCCGCCATGCGGGCGCTGCCGCTGGGGCCACCCGCAAAAGGGGGGTGGAGGCCAGACGAAACGATCCACACGCTGATGTAACCCGTTGCGGCTGACAGGCATCGCGGGAGAAGCGGGGCAAGACATGCAGGCGCAGCCATTGGGGCCTTCGGTGGGGCTCCCTGAGGCTACGAAACGTTTGAGGGGTGAGCCGAAGTGAAGGGTGGGGCGGCATGCAAACGCAGCCACTGGGGCCTTCGGTGGAGCTCCCTATTCCTTATGGGGCCGCGAAGCGTCTGAAGGGGTGTGCCACAGTGAGGGGGGCGGGGAGGGGGGCTGTGGCGGCATGCGGGCGCAGCCATTGAGGTCTTCGGTGGAGCGCCCTATGGGGGCCATGAAACGTGTTAGTTGTGTGCCAAAGTGAGGCGGGTGGCGGCATGCGGGCGCAGCCACTGAGGCTTTAGGTGGAATGCCCCATACGGCCACGAACGTGTGAGGGGTGCGCCAAAGTGAGGAGAGTGGCGGGATGCGGGCGCAGCCACTGGGGCCTTCCGTGGAGCTACCTATGGGGCCACGGAATGTGCTGGGGGTGTGCCGAAGTGAAGGGGGGGGGCGGCATGTGAGCGCAGCCCTTGGGGCCTAAGGTGGCGCCATCTATGGGGCGACGGAGAGTCTTGATGGGTGTGCCAAAGTGAGGGGGGGCGGCATGGTGGCGCAGCGATTGAGGCTTTCGGTGGAGCTCCCCATGGAGCCACGAAGCGTGTGAGGGGTGTGCCAAAGTGAAGGTCGTGGCGGCATGCGGGCGCAACCAATACAGCAATCGGTGGAACTCCTTACGGGGCCACGAAACGTGTGAGGTGTGTGCAACAGTGACGGGGGTGGCGGCATGCGGTTGCCGCTATTGGGGCCTCTGTTGAGCTCCCGATGGGGCCACGAAACGTGTTAGGGCTGTGCCAAAGTGACGGGGGTGTCGGCATGCGGGCGCCGCTACTGGGGCCTTACGTGAAGCTCCCTATGGGGCCACGAGGTGTGTGAGGGGTGTGCCAAAGTCAAAGGGGAGAGGGGGGGGCGGCATGCGGGCGCAGCCGTTGGGACCTGTGGTGGAGCGCCCTATGGGGGGCCACGAAATGTGTGAGAGGTGGGCCAAAGTGAGGGGGGTGGCGGCATGCGGGCGCCGCTACTGTCGCTTTGGGTGGAGCTCCTTATGGAGACACGAAGCGTGTGAGGGGTGCGCCAATGTGGGGTGGGGGGGTGGCGGGCGGGGGGGGGCGGCATGCGGGCGCAGCCACTGGGGCCTTCGGTGGAGCGCCCTGTGGGGGCCACGAAACGTGTGAGGGGTGAGCCAAAATGAGGGGTGTGGCGGCATGCGGGCGCAGCCACTGGGGCCTTCCGTGGAACTCCTTGTAGGGCCACGAAACGTATGAGGAGTGTGCGGTGGAGCGCCCTATGGGGGCCACGAAACGTGTGAGGGGTGTGCCAAAGTGACGGCGGGGCGGCATGCGGGCGCAGCCACTAGGGCCTTCGGTGGAGCTCCCTGTGGGGCCACGAAACGTGTGAGGGGCGTGCCAAACTGGTTGACACGCGGAGGGCAAAGGCAAGGGTGGGAGGAGGGTGGAGCGAGAGGAGGAGAGGAGGAGAGGAGAGGAGGAGAGGTGAGGACGTGGGGGCAGTTTTTGTTGTTGCTTTTCTTTTCAGAACGAGGACCCAACACCACACGACGGTGTTGTAACAATTCGAGCGACGTAGAAGCCAGCCCTCAGTCAAAGCCGCAAAGCTAGCGCACCGAAGCCGGCCTACGTACCAGTTCCTTCCAACGTGTTCACGATTGGGGCATCGCAGGAGTACATGTGGTACTTAGGTGAATGAGCGTATGCTTGGTAGGTGGATGAGGATATTCTTCAGGGGGTGCCCACGAACTCCAGGTCCAACCATGCGGTTGTCCTCTTTGGATACAATACTCGTGAGAGGTGGACCGTGACAATCCAATCCCAGCGTGGGAGTGCCTTCGTTGCGGCCAAATTGACTTTCTAGCCAGGGATGAGAACCCTCGCAAAGGATAGCCCAAGGCGGTCTGAACCCAGTATGCGGGCGCCATCATCGGGGCCTTGCTAGCGAGGGGGCGGCAATACGGGTGACGGGTGACGGAATCTGATCGGTTGATATTATGATGGCGCCTTTGCAGCAGCCCTGATGGATCCCCGGTCGGGGCTGGGGAACTTCGATAAAGGTGGCCCAAGATGGTTTGACGCCAACTTGCTTTCGCACTCGTCAAGTCCGTGTTCGGATTTGTATGGAAGGAAGCAGTTCATGAAATCGGTCCAAGACTGTCCAGTCCGGTCCTCATTTGCGGGCGCCTTCAGACGGACCTCTGCGGAGGTGAAGATCTTCACGCATGGTGGACCAAGGCAGTCTGGTCCAAGTGCGCGGGCGAAAACACCAAGGCCTTGTCGAGTCGTCTTGAGGGGGAAGGTGTCATCCAGAGGTGGCCCAACACGGCTTGGCGTAAGAATGCGGGCGCCCTGATTTGGGCCCTTCGGGGCCTCCTTCATGGAGCGAAGCAATGAAAGAGTTCCTTGAGGGCGCATCCAACACGGTCTGGTCTCAACACGAGGGCGTTCTCATTGTGGTCGTGTTGGGTGTCTCCAAGGGGACCGGTGATCTTCGTGAAGGGTGGCCCACTCAATGCGGCCTCGCCCCAGCATTCGAGCCCCCTCGTCGAGCCGTCCTGGGGCCTTTTATGGGGACGGGAACGCACTTGCGGAATGGCAGAACAAAAAGCGTGTTCGCAGGGTGGGGACCGACAGCGATGATCATTGATCAGCGAAGAAGGGGAGCAAGAAGCGGGGAGGAGGGAGGAGGCGAAGAAATAGAAGGTGCGTGAGGTGAGGAGTGGCGCGCGCGCGGTACGGCTGAAACAGCAGAGACAATGAGTCTGAGCCAGTTGTTCTGCAAATTGTGCACAATGCTTGCCATCAGTTGTTGATTTGAGGAGTTGTGCTGCTGTTGGTTAATCACGCATGGGCTCGTCGTGCGCTGCCCGCTGACTTCGCCCAGCTTGCGTTCCTATGTCTCCTCAGCCGGCTTGTGCCGATGTCAAATTTCAGAAGGGATGGTAGCGCCAGGGTCTTCAATCGCTTCGCGCGTTCCATCGGCCCATATTGTCTCATCACCTGCCGTTTAGCCGGTGCCCTTTTCCAGATGCGCGCGACGTGCGCCCGCACGGAGCTCCTTTGCGACCGATGCTCCTCGCAAAGCTGATCCCCAGAATTCCTTCTGGGGGCATCTTGGAGACTCCTTGGGGGCACTTCGGCGGCCTCTCGGGGCCTCTTGGGCGCTTCCCCGGGGGCTCTTGGCGGGCATGCTGGCGGTCTCGGAGGCCCTCTTGGAAGCGTCTTGGGCCGTCTTGGGACCCTCTTGGGCCGTCTTGGCGCTCTCTTGGGGGCTGTCTTGGAGCGATCTCAGAGGCATCGTGGGCTGTCTTGAGCTGTCGTAAGCCCGATGGAAAAAGCGAGAACGCTCAAATCTGCTTCGGACACCAGTAGGAAGTCCACAGTATTTGCGTCTTGAGAGCCGTCCCGCGGGCTTCTTGGGCTGCTCTGAGGCCATGTTGGGCCGCCTCGGAGTGGTCCTGCGCCGTCTCGGGGCCCTTGGAGCGCCCGTGGGGCGCTGCTGGGGTCTGGACGCCCGCGCCCAGGAGTTCGGGCACTTCGTGGGGCAGCTTGCCGGGGTAAGTTTCCTCCAGGGCCCCCCCCCAGGGGCCGCTACGCGCGCGCGAAGTAGCCATCTACAAATACTCGGGACCTCTTACCGGGGATTATATCACGCCTTTGGCCCGTTGGGCTGGCTAATTTGAGACAATGGTTTGCGAGGCCGATGCTCGCACAGCGCTGAGCAACGCCATCAAGAGCAAGGACTTGGGGCTACATCTCTTGCGTGCTCTATCCGCCGCCATGCCTGCATTCGCGCCTCACGTTTACACCAGCATCTCCTCGAAGTGCGCTCTGCACACGTTTATTTCCTATGCCCACTTCTCATCGGTCTGTTGGCTGTCTGCGAATTGTTATTGTCCTGTTTGCAACCTTCGCCTGTACGACCTACTTGTTGATGCTCCTTGTCCAGCAGCAGATATACATTTCCCAGCAGTAGTGGCAGCAGAGGCGACGGCAGCAATTGCGGCAACGACAACGGGAATCACAGTACCACGGACGGAAGTTCGTTCACTCGTCAGTTGCAGCGGCAGCGGCAACAACAGACGTGAAGCGAGATGATAGCAGGAGAACCACACGCAGGGTCGGTGAAAGGAGGCTCGCGAGGATAAAGATGACGGGGAGGAGGAGGGGTAGGAGGAGGAGGAGGCCTCCTTTCAAGGTCCGTAGCGAGAGGCTCAGAAGCTAAAACTCGGGAGGAATGGGGTCAACGAAGTGTTGTTTCAGCCCGTATCCTTTCGCACGCTGTCTACACCGTGTCATGGCCATTTTCTTTCAACCAGGTGTAGCAGGAGGCTCCGCCCATCGTCACGCGTGGGCAGGACCATGGTATTGTCGCTGGTGCCTGCACCGCCATGGCGGTGAGAAGTGGTGGTGCCGAGGAGACCAGACACGATGCACGAGCTGCAACACCACCAAGGGCTCTGCCCTCGATGGAAACAGGCCGCTCGGGGAGCCCAGCGTCCGCTCCAGTGCGACTACTTCGGCTCGTCGCGAGGCGGCGGTGCTCCAAGACAAGCTCGCTCGCGGGAAGGACCTGGAATTTGTTAGGCTACGGGCGTTTTGGCCACGTAGCTCTCGGAGCCCAAGCCAGAAACATACGACAAGGATCAGAAGCGCTTGCCAAGATCGCCAATACCTTGCGCGTTTCCAGCACCTGCAACGGCCCGTCTGTCCTCATCGCGAAGGGGCAGTTCGCTGCCAAACGCGCGCGACGCCATCGAGGAGAAGATCGTCAACAACGAGTCTTACACTGCGCAGGTACACCATTACACCATTCGCACCGACGCCCCTCTAAGCAGAAGGACAAGCAGGGCATGGAGAAGGCAGACATCGAGGAGAAGTTGTCCGATGTCCAGAAGGAGGCCCAGACCGTCGCTGCCAAGATCGCCGACCTGGAGGCCGCACGGTGGCAAGTGGCCGCCAAAGCCCCGAAGCCAATCCCTGGTGAGTTTCTTCGCAGAGCCATGGTTGCCAGCTCAGGACCTGCCCGTCGAGAAGAAGGGCCAGGTGCTCAATTCTACTGGCGCTGACGAGACGCTCACCACACTACCAATTTAGCGCAGTGGTTCGAGGCCCTACGCGTTTTGGCGGTCAGGGCCAGGCCCCCTGAAGCCTGCTGCGCTACCCCGAGAGGCCGCGAGCTTGGCGCGCCCCCGCCAGCGGAGGCAATGCCACCTCAGGTTCAGCAGCCGGCAGCCTAGAACATGGCTGCACCGACGGACACCGATGGACCCTTTTGCCGTGACTTCACGGGCGAGGAGTTGGCCGCAGAGGAGGTTGAAGCCAGCGATGTTGCTAAGCGCTGGGCCTCAGCAGCAGTTCTCCTCGCCCAGCGCCGCATTGTGCCCGACGGAGGGCCCACGGCATGCGTTCACCATGGTGTCGCCAACGTTCAGGCCCCCCGGCTACTGCCGGAAGCCCGTGCAACCGTTGGGGCATCACACACACTGCACAGACTGCCAGCGTGATATGTCGAACATTATCTGACGCCGATGCTCACGAGCCACGACCAAGCGTTGCCGTCTTTCGACCAGCCAGGCGACGACATGCAGGCCGGCTACCGCATGGGCCAAGATAACGCACATTTTGGGGAGGCTTGCCTTCCAGCGCCCACCCCCCAGCGGCGGTGCTGGGTGCTGGGTGCCACATTCCATTCCTGGCAGTGGTGCCAGGTGTCGGGTTCCATTCCCGCCGGACGTGTCTCCGCCTATACAATTTCGCACTCCTCTCGGAGTCCGCGACGGGCTTACGAAATTGGCAATGGAACTATTGGCCACTAGGTACGCCCGTCGGAATCCCATTTACGACGCGACAGTAGACGTAGCAATATGATGCGCTGCCGCGATCTGGGGCGACCTTGTCTCTCTGGCCCACTTGCAGGAAGCCTGGATGCCGATGCACAGTAGCCTCGGAGACGGCACGCCTCGGTCTCCATGCGCTGGCCCCGCGCCCGCGGTGCTGCTGTCTGCACGGCGCGCGGGCAGGGAAATGCAGGCTCTCCGTATTGTCCCCACCGACGGTGACCGCCAGATCTCCCCGCCAACCGCGTCCCCCCTGGATATCCGCGCGCTGCTTTGAGAAGGTCCCGGCAGACGGCAGATGCGAAAGGCAGCCACATTCCCGAGGTCTAGGGACGCGAGGTTACCCTTGGGGACGGCATCTTCGCCGTCATGGACCCCGAGATGAAAAGCCATGCGCGCCACTTGCTCGGCGACCGTCCAGGAGGGCTGCTCGTTGGACTCACTTTTCGCCGCAGCGAGGGGAGGGCCCGCGCGGACCTCTGGGAGGGCCCCCCGTTCCTCGGCGCCCGCAGAGATCCCAGCACGTGCCCGCCCAGCTTCGACCGGGCCACGGCCCAGCGCGGGCTCGGGGATGCGCCTCACCTCCCTGCGGAGGCAATGCAGCAACCTGCGGGCAGCACGTGGGTCATGTGGTTTCGCTTGGCTGGGAGCGCAGGAGCAGCGTATTACTCAAGGTGGTGCTGATGCTGGGATGCTCCGATGGCCCAGAGCAATCAAGCGTGGGATATCTTGTCCAGATCGTCAGTGATTCGGTCGAGTGTCTGTTCGACCCTCCAGTGCCACATCGGGTTGCCGCCGATCATGGTACACCCGCGCTTGCCTTCATTTGTTTCGCAGGGCGAGGTGAATGGCGCCGCCACCACTGCAATGCCATCGCCACTGCGCACGCCACGTTGAAGGGAGTCCGCAATGGAGCCAGCCGACGTTGCAACCCATTTGCCATCCAGCGATGGCGCGCGGAGCAGTTGTTTGTTGGTCAGGCCTCTGATTACAGGAATTCTTCTGAAGCGGTGCATGATTCCATGGCTGTCGCCGATAGGGCGTTTGGGCTGTCACCGACTCCTTCGTCCCCTTAAGGGCTTGGCACCGTAGGGGGAGCCCAGAAACCCGACCTTGATGTTGTGGCGCCGCCCCGAGAAACACGAGTGCGTGATAATATGCCAGGAGTGCTCGTGTGTTCTCATTGTTTCTTCTGGGCAGTGCCGTGGGGGTTAGAAGCAAGCACACAAGACCTAGTCGGGTCCCAGTCACGCATGGGAACCACAAGCGGTTTCTGACGAATGCTTGCCGTGGCCGCCACCCCAGGACGAGGCAGACATTATGATGATTGCTGACTTTGTTGTTGGCAGCTGGTTGTTCGTTTCTCTCGTGCGCCCACCGTGCCAGAGGTTTCTGGGTACTCGTGCCAGCGCTTGGCTGCCCACGACTTTGCGCCGCTTGTGCGGGTGTTATTGCGAAAGCCTTGCGGCCAATGCCGCCGACCCCGAAGGGAGACGACGACGACAACGGCGACGACGACTCTGACGTGGGCCAGAGTCCTCAGGGATGCTTCTTGGGGTCTTTTCGGAAGGCTCTCGGGGGCCTCTGGGGAGGAATTCTGGGGCCTCGTGGGAGCCTCTTGGGGGCCTCTTCGGGCAGTTGGACCTCTTGTGGGCCTCTTAGGGCCCTGTTGGTAACCTCTTTGGGCCCCTCCTGGGAGCCTCTCGGGGCCGAGGGTTCGCAATGTCCGTTCGGGTCCCCGCCTGGGCACGCTCTTGGAGCCGACTTGGGGGCCTGTTGGGCCGTCTTGGAGGCGGTTTGGGTTGTCTTAGGGGTCCTCTTGGGCTGTGTGGGAGGGCCCTGTTGGAGGCCTCTTGGGCCCTATTGAGGCGATATTGGGTGTCTCTTGCTCCGCCTTAGAGCGGCGGGAAGTGGAAAAGGCGAGAACGCCCAAATGATGAAAAAGAAACAGAAAATCAATCAACTTGGCCTCTTGGGGCCCTCTCTGGAGTGCTCTTGGGGCGAGGGCAGTATGGAGGGCGTGGAGGTGTGTGGAGCCGATCGTTTGGCGATTGGGGACCCGCGTGGACCGTCTCAGGGGCCTCTTGGGGCCGCTCTTGGCCTGTCTTGGTACTTTCTGAAGCCTCAGGGCCCACAGGGGGGATACGTATCTAACCTCCCGCTCCCCTCCCCCTCCCCGTACCCCACCTTCCGGGACCCCCCCCCGACGGGGGAGGGATCACTTGGCATCGCTCGGACGTGTGCATTTTTCCTCGGCGGGGACCATCGAGGATCATCCTTGATCATTTGGCGAACAAGCCACGCACGAAACCGAAAAAAACAGGGAATGGACGTCCGAGCGATGGCGAGATCAAAGGGAAGGGGTTTCCCTTCGACTCGATTTCGACATTGCTATAGTTTATGTTCGTTGGCCGACAAGCTTGAGGAAGAGGGTGCAGGGAAAGGGGACGATGCAGACGACGACCGACGGAGACCACGACTCGAACAGACAAGCCCCTCACACGCGCCGACAGGGTCGGCGGATTTGGCGGATGTGTTGGCACGTCTTTGTCCGCCCACATGTTGTCTTCACAAGTGGGGAGCTATCGGCTCGACTGCTCCGTTCCTGGTTCGTTCGTTCCCCTCACCGTTCCCTCCTCCTTCCCCCCTGCGTCCCTCCTCCAGCCCTTGCCTCCTGCCGCAGGGAGGAGGAGGAGAAGGAGGAGGAGGAGGACAAGGAGGAGGACCAGTGCAAACCCAAGTCATTAACGATGTTGTAAGAATCCCTCCCTCCAAGCTCCTTCGTCATAGGCCCCCGTACACGGATGCATTCCCACTGAAGGAAGTGCCCCGTTGGGAGACAACCGTTTGAAGATCCTGAAGCGTGCCAAAACCGTTCTCTGAATTTTAACACCACGGATCAACCTGATTGCTGCGTCCTGACGGCCCTGAGTCGCGCCAGAACACCATTCCTGTGACATCGGCACCGCGGCTTCATGTAACCGCTGCGCCCTTACAATACTGAATCACTCCAGAACGCCGTTTCTGGTACGTTAACCATGACAATCAGCGAAACTATTGCAATGGTCTGCTTCAACGAATGCGCGCGGCGCGAAGGCCAGAGTCACAGTTTGAAAAGAAACCGCCGCCAATGCCCTTGCGATTATTTAAAATGGATGTGCGCGACGCTGAGGCGATAGCCACATTTTGAAAACGGCTTGTCCTCAATTCGCGGAACTCTTGCAATTGTTTGAATCGATTGTGCTCGGTGTTCTGGCGAGAGCCACGTTTTGAAAACCGCCCGTCTTCAATCCGTGAGATTTCGACAATTGTTTAAGACATGTGTGCGCGGTGCGAAGGCGAGAGCCACATTTTGGAAGCGGCCCGCCCTGCATCTGTAAAATTGTTGCCAATGTCTTAAGCTTCAAGATCCGGCACTTTCAGGAATTATCAGGCGAAACGCCCGGCCTGCCCTTCCGACCGGCCTCGGGGTGCGGCAGGGAGGGTACTTATAAGGAAAGGAGGGGGAATGCAACAGCAGTGCGAGGCAGCGGAGGAGGAGGAGGAGGAGGAGGAAGACGCGGTGGCGCCGCCTTGGATGTTGACCCGAGATCGACCCCAGAGGTCCTGGGCCCAGAGACCCAAAAAGGGGCTGATTCGTCCAACAACTTGTCGACAGCATCCGATCAACTCCCTCCATCCTCGAGGGAAGGCAAGGCTTGCCAGAAGGAGAAGGGACGAGGAGGAGGAGGAAGAAAAAGGAGTCTCCTTCCTCCCGTTTCCCTCCCTCTCATCTCCCTCACCCTTCCTGCCCTGTTCGCATGGTGGGAAGAGGAGCAGGAGGAGCAGGAAGAAGAATGATGATAGGATGGATATGAATGGTCTCCTCGTCCTCCTCCTCCTCCTCCTCCTCCTCCTCCTCCTCCTCCTCCTCCTCCTCCTCCCCCTTCTCCTCCTCCTCCTCCTCCTCCTCCTCCTTCTCCTCCTCCTCCATCTCTTCTTCCTCATACTCTCATCATCCCTCCTCATCATTCCTCCTCCCCTCTCCCCCCCTCCTCAACCTCCTCCTCCCTCGTCCTCCCTCCTCCCCGTCCTGGACGGGAAGGATGGACCTCAACCGCCGCAGGATCCCGCCGAGCTGGAGGCCGCCATGGTTGCGGCCAGGAGCTGCGGCGTCGACCGGGTGCAGACCCCCCCCCCGACCGCCGGGGCGAGGGAGGTATCAGCGACGAGGAAAAGGACTGTCAGGAAGAAGAGAAGGGAAGGAGGAGGAGGAGGAGTAGGGAGGAGGAATGGTAGAGACAATGAGGAAGAGGAGGAGGAGGAGAGACAAGGAGGAGGAGGAGGAGGAGGAGGAGGAGGAGGGATGCGTGAGGGAGGAAGAGGGGAGGATAGATGATGAACAGGAGGATGGTACCGATGGGGCGGAGGAGCAGGGAGGGGGGAAGGGAGAGTGGCAGAATGACGAGTAGGGGAAAAGATGGGTCTGCGGGGGAAGAGGGTCTCCGGGGGAGGAGGATTAGGAGGAGGTAGGGTGAGGTGGGAAGAGAGAGGCACAGTGACAGAGAACTTAGGAGGAGGGGATAGATACAGAGAGAGAGAGAGAGGAAACAAGGAAGAGATAGAGAGAGAGAGATATGAAAGAGATATACGAGAGAGAGAGAGAATGAAAGAGAAAGAGAGAAAGAGAGAGAGACAGAGCGATAGATAGAGAGGGATAACACGAATAACAAATGCGTAACCATTGACACACACACACGTATGTGTGTATATATATATATAGAAAGAGGGAGAGATGAGACAGAGAGAGAGCACGTAAAGAGAGAGAGATATAGAAAAAGAGAGAGAGAGAGGGAGAGTGAGAGAGAAGAACAAGGGAGGGGAAGATGAACTCATGCATCGCCCTCCCCATCCGCCCCCAGCCATCCGCCTCCTCATCCCCCCCCCAGCTCCGCTGCCCTCTTCAGCCCCCCTGTTTTTTAGCCCCCTTCCCTTGCTTTCGCACCCTTGTCTGCCTCTTCATCCCTATTTCCCTCGGGGTGGGAGAGGCTGGGGCCCCCTCCCAGGCACGCATCGCTCGGGCCGAGCAGACGCTGATGCAGCTCAGCAGCACGAAGGAGAGCAGGGAGCCCTGGGAGGGGGACGGAGAGGACAGGAGAGGAGTAGGGGGAACGGGGAATGTAGGGGGTGGGTGAACAAGGAAGAGGATGGGAGGAGGAAGAGGAGGAGGAGGAGGAGGAGGAAGAAGAAGAAGAAGAGGAGACGAAAGGAGCATCAACGACGCTGCAACACACCCTCCCGTCGCAAGCCCTTTCCAAAATCCCTGCAAGACGTGATTTTCTGTGCTGGGAACGCCCTTATGAAAAACGAGTTTCCTGTAAAGGCTTAAACCTTGGATTGACAAGGGACCGCCATGTACGATCTTCGTAAAAGCAGGAGTGTCAACAAATTTGCAGTCGCACCATACAAGTCAGGTGCATGACTTGTTAGAGCGCCGCATTGAGAAGAAGCATGCACTACCAGCGTAATGTATGTACCAAGCGGTCTTCAACCGAGTCCCACTTTGACATGTTTCCGCGCGTCATCCACCAACCAGACCCGGGTCGCCAAACCTGCAGACATGATAGGCGGGAGTCTCATCTGTTGATAGAGTTGGCCTCCATTCGCGTATCCGCGTTGATAGGGTTGGCCTCCATTCGCGTATCCGCTTGAACATCTTAAGCATAATGCACGTTGCATTAAGGCCAACGTCCCGTGTTGACAAAGGTGCGCTTTCCCTCCCCATGGGTGCAAGTGGAAAATTGTACGACGAATGTGTGCAGCGACACGGCGACCACTACATTACAAAAACTGCTTGTGTCCCATCCATGTGGGCATTGGGCGTCTTCAATTCGAATGTGTGCGGCTTCTTGTGGCAAGGACCACATTTTTAGTACCACCCGCCAATCATCCGTGGAACAGCTGGAAACGTATAATGCGAACATACGCAGCGCTCTGACGGGAACCATCTGCTGGAAACGACCTGCCATTCATTCGTCTACTTGTTGGACGCCTGGATCTGCACGATCACAAGTTGTACCGAAGTCTGATGAGAAGCGCCTCGCCCGCCTTACTAACTCTCCTGATGGCGCGGCGAGGAGAAGCAGTTGATACTGAATCTGACGCGCTCTCAAGTCTTGGAAGGCTTTCCATTGCATAAGCGCTTCGCTTAGGCACCCCCGCAACTTGTGCAACTGGGAAGCCTGCGTGTAGGCTGGGTAATGAGACCTCCGCGTGTCACATGTGAGTTTACACGTTTGCTGGAAACAAGACCAAGTAACCACGGGCAGGGCCGTGCAACGAACCCAGGCAACTCCTTTGCTTTGCTGGACGTTGCAAGGCAGGCACCATCACCAAGGAACCCAGGGACAGGGAAGGCAGCAAGGACCCCGAGCAACGACGCAGCAAGGAACCAACACGAACCAGGGAACGAATGCCAAGGAGCCCGAGAAGCGCAGCAAGGATCCAAGACCAATTCACCCGAGCAGCGCAGCAAGAAACCAAGGAAGCAGGGAACTAAGACCAAGGAACCAGAGCAAGGCAGCAAGGAGCCAAGACCAAGAAACCAAGGAACCCGAGGAAGGCCGGCTGGAGAAGGCCGAGCACCCACCAGGGCTTCAGAAGCAGGCAAGAAGCCTTCCGGCCAAGCCTATCTGGGGAAGGCGTGACAGGGCCAGAGGGGGGAAGGGAAGAGGAGGAGATTGGAGCGAGAGAGGAGCACAGGAAGGAGGACGAGGATGTGGACGAAGAGGAGGGCGAGGATGAGGAAAAGCGGTGATGCGTCGCGAGTTGCGGCTCGAGCGAGCTCTGGCGTGAGCTGATGGCGAGGCTTTGGCAGGACAGAGCGGGATTGAGGTGTGGCTTCTGGACCTTCAGCCCCCTTCCCCTTTCCTGAGCCTCCCCCTAGTACTCCTCGTCATGTTCCCTCCTGCTCCAATCCCACTCTCTTCCCCTCATCCCCCTGTGCACGGGATGAGCCAGAGGAGGAAGAGGAGGTGGACAAGTATCCCCACAGTACACCCTCCCGTCTCAAGCCTCCTCGTAAGTCCTTGTTAGCTATTGTTCGATACGGGAGGCTCCCGTTTGAAAGACGGGTGTCCCAATGGCTTGCCAATTATGCGCAACCCCCGTTGTGAGAAAACATGGTTTCCAGCAAGCCCACATGAACGAACGTGCAAGAAAGTTCAGAAAAGTGCAAGCAATAATAATCAATGCTGACTTACGGGCGCATTCCACCTTTCAGTGTCGGATTCAGAAGGTCTGTGCATGTCAGACGAACTCACAATGTTGATAAGGAGCGACGTCCATCCGCAGTGTTGTGGCGCATCCTTGACACCCAGAAAAATCCAGATGAGGAAATGTCAACCACGAAGCAAGTATTCACACCGAGTCGCCCTCACCCGTGTAAGTGTTGCCCGATGTTTGGATGCATGTGCGCGGAGCCAAGGCGAGAGCCTATCTTCGAAACTACATGTTGTCCATCAGGGCCTGTGACTGGTGATTTTTGCAACCAACAAAAAACGAGAATGCGCGGCGCTCAGGTGTCAGCCACATTTTGAAAGCGGGCCTCGCATCGTCATCCCCGGAGAACGCGAACACGTAACCTCCATAAACATGCGCTTTTAGGGCGCGCATCGGGCGAAACGTCCAGCCCGCCCGACACGTTCGTTGATACGACGAGGAAGAGGAGTTGATTCCAAGGCAGCGGGATGAATTAAGTAGGGAGGAAGGAAGGCTTGAGGGAGGAAGAGCTGGAGTGGGCGTATACGGATGAGCGCGGCTCCACGCCTTGCAGTTGGCGCGAGTAGTGTAGAGCATGAAGGTAAGGGTCAAGGTGCAGGTCTACATGGTTGTTGAAGGCGATCACATCCCCCCGCCCCTGGCCCTGATCATACTGCCTATAAGTAGCTATCCCTTGCTCTTGTCGTATCTTCTCCCAGGCGCGGATCCGTCGCCCTACGCATGCATGTGACAAGTGTTTTAGCCAGTCCATTCACAAGGCCGTCCAAATTCATGAGGTCACGCGCGCATCTCGACCATTGCGTTGATGATGATGTACCGCGCGCGCGTGGACCGCATTGTGATGTTTGGTTAGGCTGCTGCCCGTTCAGCGCGCGCGGGTCGGCCCGCATTGTATTGCGAAGGGCTCACGGCCGGTGTCGCCGACCCCGAATGGGGACGACGACGACGATGACGACGACGACGACGACAGCGACGACGAGTACGGCGACGACGATGGCGACGACGACGACGACGACGCTGCCCGTTCAGCTCGCGCGGGTCGGCCCACATCGCATTACCTGGCAGAGATGGTGCCCGTGCCTCGCGCGGGCGTGGCCCGCAGAGCGGCAGCTGCCCTAGGAGAGTGTGCTCGCGTGCTCCTCGCGGCACCTGCTGACGTGGAAAGTGTCTCCGGCTGGGTCCGATCTTTCGGCGGCGAGCGAGGGGGGGGAAGTGAGAAGGAGAATGCCGTCTCAGGAGGCGGCGGGGTTTCTCAGAAGCCCTCGCGCCTTCTGAGAAGTTCTCTGCGTCTGCGGGGAAGGCTTAGAAAACTGCTCAGAAGGCCGAGGGACTTCCGAGCCCTCTGAGAAGGCCCGCCCCTTGTCACTTCCCCCCCGCGCTCGCCCGGCCGCCCGGCCTGCCGCCCGGCCTGCCGCGATGAGCACTCAGCTGGCCTGGCGGCGCCCCCAGAGCGCCGCAGGCGCTGCGCTGTCCCCGGACGACGCCCGCTTGGACGTGTCACGGTTTCCACCTTCGCTTTGTCGTAACGCTCGCCGTCTTTCGTCGAAGCGCACGCCGTGAGCAGCACGGCGGGCACCACGAGCAACACACGCCGGATACCATAGGTTGTTCGACAGGTGTCACGAACAGCAAGGCGAATACCATCACCAGTGCGACGGGCAGTCTAAACAGCACGCCAGTTATCATGAGCATCACGACGCTGACATTGAGCAGCGCGAAGGATACCATGAGCACTGCACGACGAGTATTTTCGAGCAGCGCGTCGAGTACCAGGGGCAGCATGGCGGACACCGCGAGCAGCACGACGAGTATTTCGTGCAACGTCACTCGTTCAGCCCCGCCCCAGCAGCTGCAGCCACTGCGGCCTGGACAGCCTCAGGACAACACCTGGTCACCATCAGCACGGTGGTGCTCAGCTCGCTGGGCCACTTCTGCGCGACGGATTTCCGCCTCACGACGTCGACATCCAGTGAGTGTTCCATTTTCCCTCCTCTTCCTCTCCCTCCTCTCTTCTCCCCTCCTCGCTCTCATCCCCCAATTGGTGCGGTGGCATTGCTTGCACGCGGGCCGAGGCCGCTTCCTCGCCGAGCACTGCCCGACCCTGTGGGCCGCACTGTTTGGTCCGCCTCAGGCTTGCATCGTGTCATCGGCGGGGCTCGGCTTCTCCATGGCCGCCTTATCTCATCTTGATTCTGGCGCGTGCCTCGCACATCCGTGCTCGCGGGCCTGCCGGGCGCGTCATTTTAGTTACGCTGGGCCTCGCTGTTCGAAGTCTCTTTGTGTCGCTCTCTCTTTCTTCCTCCCCCTCTTCTGGCTTCTCTCCTGCGTGATGGGGATTGGGGAAAGATTCCTTCACCCGCTGACTTCAACACGGATAACCTTTCTATGCTGCCCCTTGTATGGGCCGCCGCTGTAGTTCAATTTGTTAGTGTGCGTGCAGGCTTTCGGGCGCCCACGCTGCCCATTCCTCGTTTTCCTCCTCCTTTGCTCCCCTTTTCAAGTACCACCGTGTGGGCCAAGGTAAATATTATGGCGATGGTTGGGTGGACGCGGAAATCTTCAGTCCATCTCCACTGCTCTGCCTGTGGCCGCAGCTTGCCCGCCGAGATGGGACCCAATACTTGCACGAAGTGACGAAGGGTACAGCATTCATCGATGATATATATATATATACACATGTATAGCACAAGAAAGCCCCCCCCCCAACAAAAAAAACGCTCGCCGCCACATCTTAGATGGTCTTCAAAACGCGGGGGGGGCGCTTACTGTAGTTTTCAAGGTCGACGTGTTCTTTCGGTTCTGGGCGCAGTGTTGGCTACGTTTTCAGGTCCAGGATCAACCCGTGGCCCACTTGCTCGTTTACGTCCGTTTTCATCATGTTCTGGTAGGATTCTCGGTGTCACAATGGCGCTCTTCTGGCGTCCACATTCCAGGGCGTCGTTTTTTGAAACGTGTTGGGCAGGTCCATATTGAAAAGTGGAAAGGGTTGAGAACGGAAAAAAAGCCCCCTGCGCTTTTGAGAAAAACGAAAGTTCCGACCCAATCCAAATTGAATGGCAGGTTATGGTGAAGAGGGGCGGAGGAGGAGGAGAAAGATGGTGAAGACAGGAGCAGGGGGGAGAAGGAGGGAGAATGACAATGAGGGTGGGTGACCTACCTCCCCCCACACCCCTCCTCATTCCTTAACATCAGGAGTCGCACTTGTTTCGTGACGCGGGCCGCAAGCGTCAGTTCATTTTGATGTGTTTTACGGCCTCGAGAACAGAACGGTTTTCGGGTGCCGATTGTTGGGAAAAATCGTTTGGTAAGATTTGTTCGAGTCGGCAGATCTCTTTGTCTTGGGGTCCAGAATCGCCCCCCCCCCCCCAGACCCTTCCAGGAGTGTGTTCAGCCGTTGACGAAGAGGCATCCTACGAGGCCAAAGCGTGCGACGAGAGAGCCCCCCAAGGAAGCGAAAAGACATCCCAAAATCCTCGAACCTCGATCTTCAAACCCCCTGCGCAGGGGCGGTCTGGCCAGAATTGTGACGTGAGTCCAGCCGTGGCGACCACGGCGCCCTGGGAGGCACGAAAGGAGGAGGAGGAGGAGGAGGAGGAGGAGGAGGAGGCTCGATACCCCCACCCGAGGAGACCGCCTCGGGTAACCTCCGCCGAACGGACACGGGGCTCAACAACCGCACGACGGACACACAGATCATCCGGCAGGCCGTTCCGGTGGATTCCCGTCGTCGACCGCCGTCCGTCGTCCTCGCTGGCGACTCATCTAACGACGTCGTTGTCGCCGTCGCCGTCCTGATCGGCATCGGCGTCGTCGGCGTCGTCCATCATCTCCGTCGCCGTCGTTGGCGGCGTCGGCGTCGTGCGTCGGCTGCTCCTGCTCCGTCGTAGTCATCGTCCGTCGTAGTCATCGTCGTCAGCGTCCTCGCCGTCCCCGTCCTCGTCGCCGCCGCCTCCGACGACCGCCGTCATCGTCGCAGTCAGCCGTCGACCTTCGTCGTCGACGCCGGCGCCGTCGATTGTCGTCGTCGACGCCGGCACCCGTCGTCGACTGGCAGGCCGTGGTGGCGGGCTCACGGCGCTGACCCCTTTGCGGGGCGCCCGGGGGCGCGCGGCGCCAGCCGCCGCCGCAGTGGAGGACGTCGTTGTTGACCGTCGCGGTCGTTCGTCGTCATCCATCGTCGTCGTCGTCCCTCGTTGTCCCTCGTCGTTCGTCGGCGTCCATCGTAGTCCGTCGGCGTCGTCGTCGCCATCGCCATCGTCCCTCGGTGTCCCTCGTCTTCCGTCGGCATCTTTCGTCGTCCGTGGGCGTTGTCCTCATCCTTGGCCTCGTCCGTCGCCGACCGCTATCGTCGCCGTCGTCGCGATTGTCACACGGTCTTATCGCGCGTTCTCTTCCTGCATCTTGTTCCAAGTCGTCGCACTTCCTGCTCCCGGGAGGAAGGGATGACGGACGAAGATGAGGGGGAGATGGGCGGCAGCAGGAACAGCAGGAGAGATGAGGGAAGAGGAGGAGGAGGAGGAGGAGGAGGAGGAGGAGGAGGAGGACGACGAGGGCGAGGAGAATGAGGGAAGAGTATGAAGATGCGGAGGAAGGTATGATGATGGGGATGGGGGTTGCAGGAGGGATAGGGGAGGAGCGGAGGAAGAGAAAGGGAGCGAGGAGGAGGAAGAGGAGGAAGAGCGTAATAATGACGGGTGTGCAGCAGGAGAAGGAGGCGGAGTGGTAGGAGGACGGGGAGGAGGACGGAGGAGGAGGAGGAGGGGAAGGAGGCAAGGGAGGAGCAGGGAGGAGGATGGGGACGCGACGCTTGTCCGTGCTCTCTTTGCCCGCTCTTCGCTTCCGCGACCCGCCCGCTGCACGCCGCTGCCCGAGGACGCCGACATTCAGAAGTTTGACAGCCCTGGAATCGGTGGAGGGTAAAGCTCTCGGACTTCTTCGTTGGAATGTTTTTGTCAGGCGGCCGAAGGGCCCGACTTCAACATT
The DNA here is from genome assembly GCA_963575745.1 of Prorocentrum cordatum. Taxonomy (NCBI): domain Eukaryota; class Dinophyceae; order Prorocentrales; family Prorocentraceae; genus Prorocentrum; species Prorocentrum cordatum. The sequence continues at coordinate 3,796 of CAUYUJ010003781.1, read as the reverse complement.
CCGCTTAGCAAAATAACCTGCGCATCGCAGTAACGGAAGCCGTCCCCTCAATCGCTTGCCGCGCCGTTGTTGCCGCTGGATGCCAGGGGTGCCCCCAGGCCTCGCGGATCGAGATCTTGGACAGGAGCAGGGTCATCAAGCCATCCATACATTATTCGCCAGTCAACCGCTAGTTGCTTGTATGACGTGTTACTTGTGTCGTGTTGGACAGCTGATGCGGGGCCGATCAGCCCCGAATCAGACTTCCGAAGCCCACGATAAGACGAAGGATGTCTGCAGAGGTTGTCCTCCAGCGGTAGCTTTTTTTCGTGGCCTGTTTCTGAAGACGCCCGCTTGAAGCTCAGAGCACGATTCTGACAGGCCCGCGCAGTAATCGCACTGTGTGCGGCCTCCTGGGGGGCGCCCCACGGCGCCCGTCCCCCGCCAGCCCGCGCCCCCGAACGGGGGCTTCCAGCATGGCTCCAGGAGGTATATATGTCTGGCGCCCCTCCTCTGCCTTGCTCTTCCGCTGCCCATCTTCCGCCGCTCGTCGGCCTCCCGCTCTTTTTTGTCCCACCCTTCCCATCCTCAATATCCGCCGCCTCCGTATCATCCTCACCTCACCACCTTCGTCGTCTTCATCATCAGCATCAGCGTCAGCATCAGCATCATCATCATCATCACCACCACCACCACCACCATCATCATCATCATCATCATCATCATCATCATCATCATCATCATCGTCATCGTCATCGTCATCGCCATCGCCATCAGCAGCAGCAGCAGCAGCCTCATCGTCTTCACCTTCAGCTTCAGCTTATTAATCGCTATCTGCTCATCCTCCTCCTCCGCCTCTTCCTCCTCATGTTTTTTGTCTTTCTCTCCCTTCCCCTCCCCCGCCTTCCTCCGCATCATCCGACTTCTGGCAAGGCACAGTTTCAAGGGTGTTGGTCGATTGTCCTGCTGCCGAAGGCACACTTTCAACCTGAATGCGGCCGTGCCTCGACGTAGATCGGACGGCGCACACGGGATCTAGAATCTATGCGCTTGCGAATATAAAATGGTGCACATGCGCTGCGGACGCTTGGAAACTTGAAGCAGCACCGCACCAGCATACACACATAGTTGGCCTGGCCCAGGAGTGTAGCCAAAGTTTTGCACTACGTTGAGGGCCGCACGTTTCCTTGAAGACGAAGAAGAAGAGGAGGAGGAGGAGGAGGATAAGGAAAGGTAGGGAGAGGAGGAGAAAGAAGAGGAGGACGAGGACGAGGAGAAGGAGGGTGGCCAAGCCACGACTCCAACTTGCGAGGATGAGGCTCCCGGGCCCCTAACGAGCAGATCTGGTAGCCTAGCCCCTGGACTGTCTGGAATGCCCCAGTCCTCGAATGCGAGATCTTCTCACGTCCAACGGGCTTGCCCCAGGCTGTCTAGCTACGCTCGACAAGCGTCGGAATCCTTCTCTCCCACCCCCTGTCCCTCATTGAAAACATACCTTTCGACGTCTTAACACCACGCCCCCAGAATCCCATCACAACCGAGCAATCCCACCTCCGATTTGGCGGGAATGCGCTACGAAGACGTGCGGGTATGGTTGGAAAGTGACGGTTTCTGGGGATACTGCAGACGGTGGCGGCAGCATTTGCAAGAGTTGACGTGCCATCTGATGTCGCAGCGGCGTTCCGTTTCGGACATATGACGGTTCTTCAAACATGGTTTGGCCAGGTGCGTGGCTTTGCGGCAGGGACACCTCTACGTCGTTTGGTGTGCACGAGGGTGGCTGGACAGTTGAACGACAAGTTTTTGTTGCTTGTTCTTTGAACTAAACAACCGCACCGTATTAGTTTGCACAGGAAGCAAAGCCGGCACCGAAGTTTGGGCGCGTCTCATTCTTTATTGAAATGGACGCCGATGACGACAAAGTTTGTCTTACCCATGGGCGGGATCGGGGCGTCCGTCCTGGCGAAACGGGCGCCACTTGGGAGCAAACTCCACTTCGATCAGAGCCTCGAGGCGTCTGTCACGCTTGCCTGCATGCTGCGCGGTTTGGAACAGACGTCAGCTGCAACGCCCATACAGTGCAAAGGTGCAAAGGCAACCCGCGCACGCTGGCCTCCCACTGAACTTTGCACAACGTGATGCTTTGGCGACGGCTGACGACGGCTGATGGGAGCTGATCTCCTTCCGCAAGCGTCGTCAGTTTCCTCGAAGGCTTCTTGTTCACCATTGCGCTAAACAGTTCGAGCGGCGGCCGCCTTCAAGAAGTTGCGGCCGAAGTCGATCGACATGCTGGGGTTCGGCCCCACGTATGGAGAACTTGCGACCGTGGACCCGGGGCGGCGGCGGCGCTCCAGAGGAGCTGGCAACCGTGGGACCCGATGTGGGGACGGCCGACAATGCGCCAGAGGCGACGTTATTGCCGTGTTCGGGACACCGTTGGGGATCGCCGAGTTCGTCACATCACACCCGGCACAGCCAATGGAAGAAGAACAACGGTTTTTGCAAGAGATCTCCGACGACCTCCAATGCGCGTGGGTCATGGTTTCATGGTCCGCGGCCTCGCAGCCCAATCACACGATCCGAATCCTACGCCAGAACGGACGAGCACGCACGCACACGCTCAGGACAAAGGCAATGTGGGGCACATGTTGCGACGTTATCGGCGCGAGGGCTTTCGCAGGGGACGTGGACGCAAGAGACGTTGATACCCTGTTCCTGGCTGGTTGGTTGGTCTTCATTGCGCGGTCAGCGCCATTCTCATTGGATGTCATGGGTACATGTGGTTCCAGTCTTACAGGCAATAGCGCTGACAATGGCGAACACCACACTGGCCGAATTACTGGAGCTCCAAGAGCGCGGTGCCTCGCATCAGTGGTGGAGTTCAATGAAAGGCCGGAAAGACAAGGGATCGCCGATCTCCATTCGGGACGACGCGGCTGCAGGGTCTTCTTTGCTTCGGGTGTGAAAACCTTTGTATCTATATATATATATATATAATGAACAGAAATGCGACGGAAATATTAAAATGGCAATGTGTTTCGGGCTGGTTCGCCACAAATCCAACGAAACCAGGACGCAAATTTAAAAACCCGAATTTTCCGATCGGTCGGCCCCAGTTCAAAAGAGGAGCCAGCGTACTACGCTACCCCCATTTCCCTGCCGATCGGGAAGTCATACGGATGGTTCCTGGCTGGTGCGGGTGGAGGGCCACATGAATGGGAATATTTGCGATGACGATGATAGCGCGTCACAACAGCAACGGGCCGGACAATTGCTGCCCCGGAATTTTGGCTGCCGTCGATTGGCGGGCCATTGGGTCTGTTGTCTGGGACTGGGGCTCGTGGACAGCAACCAGGGCAGCCAGGTCCTCCATTGCCCTCCTGGCCACGCTCCCGCGGGAGTGCAAATTAGCAACTGTGCATGCCACAGCAATCTGCGCAGGAGAGGATCCCATTTACTATATGACCCCAGGTTTCGGGCCGATGGAGGTCAGCTACGGGTGGCTCTTGGTAGGAGCCGGGACGGGAGTATGTGCAGGAATTGTTCTAATGGTTATGGTGTGGCTATTGTGCAATGTTGTGCGCGCCGGCAAAGCAATGCCACCGGAGCTACCAGTACAGTGCCCGCCGTTCCCATGGCCTACGCCGACAGAGTATGCACAATTGGATGTACTCCGGGCCATCCGGGCTGGAGGTCGCGAGCCCCTCCGCACTATGGAGGTCGGAGCCCCTCCGCACTATGAAGACCGAGACGGAGTTTTTATATCATCTTGCCGGCATTCCCGTGCCGTGCTTCGGCGGGCCACCGCCCGGGGGGG